>PVJC01036432.1:0-17742 GCA_004026665.1 Murina feae | reverse complement strand
TTTTACCAACAACCAACTACTCCTGAACTATATTCTGTCATGATATTAGCATTCCAGGAGCTCAAATGATGGGGCTGTACTGTGCACTTTGCCAGAGTGCTCCATCTTGCCCTGGTTCTGATCAATGTGGTAACAGGAACTCTATGAGATAAAAGCTCTCAACTTTATATCAGCCATAAAAACTGCTAAAACAGTTAGGTAATAAAATCCCTTCTCACCGAATACCCTCTTTCTGTATGTATTCAAGCAGAGGACATATTTTTGACGGAGTCCTTTAATGTGCAGCAATTTGGGTTGAGGGGCACCCCCATTTCAAACTTCTAAGATGATACTTATGTTGCCTACGGAAAAATGTTGCGATACCCACAAACCTGCTAACTTGGCTTGGAAATAGGGGGATGGTTAGGAAAATGTTTCTTATCCTGGTAGGACAAGGAGCTGCCTACTGTTCCCTGCCCTTCCCTGTTTCTTCGGAGTCAGCATCCACAGCTTGCTTTCCTTTCCTTTCTTTTTAAATTTAAATAAATATCATGCCCACCCATTACCAAATGCAAAACAAACAAACGAAAAACTCAAGGAAATCAAAAGCAAACGCTAGTGGTTCTAAGAGCATGAAAAAAAAAATGCTTATGTTATGATGCTCTGTGGATAACAAGCAGGCTACCAAAATACCTAAGAACAAAATTATAATTATATAAAATTCATCCAAACACACACAGAAACAAAACATATGCACAAAAATAACAGTGGCTGTCTTTGAACGGTGATTCTATGGTTCTTTTAAATTTGGTAAAAAACATATTTGCCAAATGTTTACCAATGACTATGCATTGTTTTTCCTACAGAAAAAAAAAAAGTTTTAAAAGAAGTACCCTAATATTGTTTTTTTTTTCCCCCACTTTACAATATCTTCTCCTTTCTTTTCATTCATGTACTAAGTTGATAGTAATAGGTAATTCAAAACCTTGCATATAAAATCCTATATAATAAAAGGCAAATATGCAAATTGTCCCCTCCACTGGGAGTTCGGGACCGGGGAGGAGAGGTGGCCGGCTGGCCAACCTCCCATGTCCTCTCCCCTCAACTTGCCCAACTGGCCCTGATCAAGGTGGGCTAGCCGGATCCCACCGTGCATGAATTTGTGTACCGGGCCTCTAGCCAGATCCCACCAGTGCATGAATTAATGCACCGGGCCTCTAGTATTTTAATAATTCTTACAAAGAAACACATGAGCAAGCACAACATCCAGAAACTAAAGTTACATGGGTAAGGGACCATGAAGGAAAGAAAAAAAAACTACAGGCACTTAATGAGGTCTCTGCAAATAGCTCACTGACAATGTCATCTCTAAATCTCAGAGGCAAGGACGAGAGCCACTGCTGGGAGCTCCCACACAATTCCCATTAGTGACCACTTCTTATGCATTAGTTAAATGCATTATTCTCTGCCTTCTTTATTAGACTATAAGCTCTGTTAGCATAATTATTAATGCTCAGAACATAATTGTTAAATACACTAATAATGCACTGCTATAATAAGTTAATGCAACAGCATGAGCATTGATGAAAGTATGATAGGCCCCCAAAATGCTGAAGTATAAGTGTTTAAAAACACTACCAAAAAAGAACTTTACAAGATTGAAGCACATATATGTTAATGTTAAATGGAGGTTAGGTTTTTTGATAATACAAAATGTTACCTATTTATAAGTAGAAACCCACTGAGTACTTTAAAGTGATTAGATAAATCCACAGATCATTGTCAAAAAGTATAAATACTGAATTAAAATGAGCACTCTGTCAGAAACATAAATAACGTTATCAAGTGTTGTTTGGGGAATCTTCCCAAAATTGGTATTCTGAAATGTTAAATTATGTTAAACTCATTCTGAAAATAGTTTCTGTGCATTTGAATTAGTTTTAGTAAATAAAGTTCTAAGTCTTAGTCTTATATTTTTCAACATAAACGGTGATAAAAATTAGCTGAAAAGCATGACCCATTTCTCCTAAGTTTTTGGTATCAGTTCTGTTGTTATATGAACTTATATCAGCAGAAAGAATTAAGTGGGTGTTTAAATGAATTACGAGCATAGATGTTCATCATTAAAGTGAAATTGGAGTAAACTAAATATTCCAGAGCAACCCTGAGTTTAGAAACGCATAGTTTACAACAGGGTAAAACAGAGCAGTGCAAGGCTTAAATTTAAAATTTACCCCATAAATCATCCAGATCCTAATCCAAATTCTGGTTGCTAGAAATACATATCTTCTCTACTCTAAAGGCAGGTAAAATTTGAAAGAGGATTAGGATCTTTTTTTTTTTTTTTTGAGAATGCTAGACGCTAGGGGAAAGGATCTTAATAATGACTATTGACAGTGCTGACACTATCCAAAAATCACTGCAGAGAAATCCCCAATGCCTGGTTCTAGGACAGAAGGAAAGATTTCCTTCAAATGCCTTCATAGCTACTTATTTTCCTGTTGTGCAGGCTTGGACTTGGGAACTCTAGTCATCTCTATTGTGAAAATTAATAAACAGATATCTCATTTAAAATGTGTTCCGGAGGCTGGAAGGGAGAATCCCCATGCATGTGTCACTTAAGGTAGCACACTGACAGGACAGGCAGAGATACCACTTTACTCCATCAGGAGGAGGAAGATTCCTCCTTGCCCAGTAACAGGCTCAGCCAATGGAAGATGGCCACAATTCAGCCAATGAAAAGTCACTATCCTTCGAACTTTCAGTTTCCTCCAATAGACTCTTTGCTTACAACAGTTCCTACCAATTCCATAAAAGAGCCTTCCTCTCCTTTGTTTCTCTGGACTTGTACTTGGCTATTGGATTGCATGTCCTGAGTTGCAATTTTCGTGCCACTCAAAATAATTTTACTGAAGAAATATTTGGCTATTTGTTTAAGGACATCCTACTCTCCCAGGATAATCTCATCAAGTTTTATGGCATGAAATAACTTATATCCAGATGAATTGCAAATCTCCAGACTTGCCTGTTCCCCTAGGTTCCAGACATATATTCAAGTGGTTTCTGGACACCTTCCCTGGATATCTAACAGGTTTTCTTTCTTTGCATTTAACAAGCCAAGTTAATTCCTATCTTAGGATCTTTGTGCTGGTTGTCCCATCTGCCTGGAATGTTTCTTGTTTTCATTCCTATCTTACTCATATGCTACCTCCTTAAAGAGAGGTCTTTCAGACTACCCATTTTAAAAACAACCCACCCTCGCTGCCACACTAATTATATTTAACTTGTGTCACTTATGTAAAATAACTGGCTTTAACTTACAGCACTTATGTAAAATAACAAAGGTATTTGTTTACCACTGCCTGTATTCCCCTCACTAGAATGGAAGTTCCTCAAAGGCCGCTAAGCTGGTATATTCTAATTTATCAATGCCCCTGTCATATTGGTTATTGCACATTTTGAGTATCAAGGCTGTCCTGGATAAGGCCTATTGTCTTGCACTTTAAGTATATTGGGATCTATGTTCCATTCTTTCCTCAATGGGGAATCATAAAGGAGAAAAAACTAGAGTTCCATCTATACATCTATGTACCTACCTACCTATCATCTATCCATCCATTCATCCCTCACTCGTTTACTTGCCTCTCTAACCCACTTCACAACAACTACCACAGTTCTCTGATTACCATAGGAAGAGGAGTTGAGGGTCATTCAACCTGTTTCTGAATCTTAGTATAATTTATAACAAAGACTTCATATATCTATATGAGCGTAAAACAGGCAGCAGGGACCTCATGGCATGAGATGTTGAACATATGTCAGATGCACTCATCTATTTTAGACAATACAAAGTCAATCTTGGTACACTTTCACATTTACAGAGAAACAGGTAATGTAGGAAAACATAGCAAATATATGTGCTCCAATATAAATGAGTAAAGTGGCTTTCTGAAGACATTAAAGAAAAGTTTGCTTCATCGATGAAAAAGTGAAAGTTTGCAAATGAAATGCCTTAAGAAAATATATTTTGCTTTGGTATGTTGGGAACAGCTATCAAAAGTTAACTGTTTTATTTAGTGGCAAAAAAGCAATCTTGGACTATTAAAAAGTAGAGCTTTACAAACAGTAATAAGATTGTGAAAACTGTATCAGTGGGAAAAAATTTATTTGACTAAAATGCCAAAAAATATTAAATGTCAACAATATACCTAGCCAGAAAAGATTAATTTCAATTTGTGTAAAAAAACATAAAAATAATCAGAACATCTAAAAAAACCTCAGTGCCTAGTAATTCTTTATTAGTCTTTTTCCTTAGAATTCACTTTTAAACAAGCCTGTTTATACAGCTATATCACAGTTGAAATAAAATGATCTTTTATTTTCCCCCAGAAAAACTACCTCACACTAGTTCAGACCTTTAATTGTTTCCAAAATAATCTGTGTTGGCTCCTCTTACTTGTTTATAGAACACTAGTGGCCCAGTGCACAAAATTCGTGCACATTAAAAGAAGATTAATTAGAGAAAATATTTTAATATTGCTATTTGCCCTTTCTCTATAATAGAAGTGTCAGAGATTAAAGAACATCAGTAAAACATATATGAAAATCTTCCTCCTGTCAGAGTCTGGGGTGCACCATGGAACCCAGAGTCAAGTCTTCAACCATCCACGTGCACCTTAAAATCGCTTGAGACCCAAACCTGGACGGCCCCCCTTCATTGGGCTAGATCCAGACCCAGCCAGTCCCACCTTGTCAAGCCCTGCCAGGTGGGGGGGGGGGGCAGACTCAGGTCACCTGGGTGCCAGGGCAGGGGGGCATGGCCTGAGGTCCCCCATCAAGCCCTGCTGGGTGGAGGGAGTGGCCTGTGATTCCCCCAGCCTGGCGCTGGGGCAGGGGGCACAGCCTGAAGTCTCCTGGCCTGGTGCTGGGGTGGGGGAAGCAGCCTGAGGTCTCTTGTCAAGCCCTGTGGGTGGAAGGCATGACCTGAGGTCTGCTGTCAAGCCCTGCTGGGTGGGGGGCATGGCCTGAGGCCCCCTGTCAAGCCCCAAGCAGGAGGTGGGTGGGCGTGCAGCCTCAGGTCCCTGCTGATTGCTCCTTAAGGCTAGTAATGGGAACTTAGCCTCAGCTGTGGGTGCAAATTGACCGTAGTGATGGTCAATTTGCATATTCCCTCTTTATTATATAGGACTAGCACATGTCGAAGTGAATCAAGATATAAGCAAATACATCTTTAAATGTGTAAAAAGCTGCTGGATTTGCATAGATGGGCTTCCAGCTCTTGTGGATTACATATGAACCTGGGTTTCCTATAATCTGTCTTCACAATAGTGTTTTAATCCTCTGACAATGGTTCTAACTGGAAGACTATAACTGAGACACAGCTGATGTTTATAAAACTCTCATCACCTTTGCTTAAACCAGACCTGACCCAGCAAAGGCGCCTGGCAGCCCTTTTGTTTCACTTTCATTTGTCCTTATGGCCCTTCTGACGGAGAAGGGGAGGGACGGTTTGACCACATGGTATCATGGCTATCACTGGTGACTTTCTGTTCTGCACAACTTACTGTCATGTGTGTAGTACACTTGTGCAGGTGGGTGCTCTTTCCATTCCTTTGCTGTTCAGAGTTCTGATTTCAAAGGCAGGACACACCTCTTAGTCTCTCAACTTAGCTGCTCCCAAAAATGTGGCTAGTATTTAGCAATTCCTACAACACGCATTTTGAAGAGGAAAGACCTTGGCATTCTTTGGAAGGTGTTATCACTGACTATGCTATCTAAACTATCCTCTCTTTCTTCAGTTTTAACCATCTTCTATACAAATCAAGAAAATTACATGAAATGTACACAAAATAAATTGAACTGTTAGGGATCTCCCTCCAATAATAGTACCACTAGTTGTGATATTATAATGGAAGAAAACAATCAGTTTCCTTAACTCAAACATTTAATAATGTTATCCAGTCATTCACCCCGTGTGTGACACACAAACATACGTACTGATGCTCGAGGGCTCCTGTCCCAGCTTTCTGGGGGATCACATTTTGGATCCAATATCCTCAAAAAGACTATGCATTTTTAAGTTTTTTGTGTGCTAACTCTTCTACAAATAAGATTTAATCTGCTAAAAGGGAGTAAATCTTCTCTAAAAACAAAAGTGGAATTTAAAATAGCTTGAAGATCCTATCTCAACAACAGGGCTCTGAATCTAGGCTTTGAGTGTGTTCCAGAAGTGACTGCATTCTGAGATCATACTTGTAGATATGAGTGTACTAGAATTCATCTAGTATTGCACAAATAAATGCTTTTGCAATAAAGCACTTTCGATATTACTTTCAATATATATAAACTGATGGGTTTTGTGGGGGGTTTTTTTGCCTGATATTAATAGACATAGCAAATGTAGACTTCTGCTATAATTATAATATTCTTTGGTATCATATTCATACTGAGTTTTTTTAAAGAAAAGTCTAATTGGTTCTTTTGACCTTCAATTTTTCTGCACTGGACACTGATACTCAAAGTACGTTTTTGGTGATAAATCCAGTCTTTAATCCACCAATTAAATGTTTCAATGAACTCCACAGCGAGACTATCAGTATATCAATATGCAGTTTCAGGAGTTTTAATAACATTACCCTTCTTTTTACAGTATGATGTGCACTCTTATTTGAATACTTTCTTGCAAATTGAACTTACGAGATTTTGGAAAATGGAAAACGCAAGTCTTCATGCTAGTGATGCAATGTTTATCTAATAATTTGACTATAAAAGATGGAAAATCACTGGATGTGTCAAAAGAGGCAAATCATTAGTTGTATTAGGATGATCATTGTACACATGCTCCATTGCTAATGGCAAATACATTTTTTTTAAATTATAGAAAAATATTGTAGTTGGCATTTAAAGTATAACTGGATGCTTTATTTATAATATATTTTAGCTGTTGGAAAATACAATTCCTCAAGTTGTATAATGTACCAAAGTAAAAAACTATATTAATAGAAGAGATGACAGATAGAAATTACAGAAATCATAAATGAATAAATAGTTGAACAGATGGAAAAACAGACAACTAGAAGTGAGAAATGGGAGAAGAGGGAAAAGATTAAAAAAGAGATTGGAAAAAGAAAAGTGAAAGGATGAGGAGATGAGTAAAGAAGGCAAGTGAAGACAAACACAAAGAAAGAAAGGGAAGGGAAGAGAAACACTGAGAAGAAATAAAGGACAGGAAAGACAAAGAACAAGAAGGAACAGAAAAGATAAGATCAGACAAAAGGAATAAAGGGACAATGGAGATGAGAAAGGAAAGAAAAAATTGATTAAAAAAAAAGAATCACTGGGGAACACTGCCAATACTTCCTTACTCTAGAAACAACTTTGATTTATTTCACTCTTCTCTAAAAATAACTCAAAGTTAAATTTATTTGAGAAAAACACATTTTTGAAAACATCAAGAAACAACTGTTGAATGAGTCGGATGAGACTAAGTATTTGGAGACACGTGCTGTTAAGAATTAAATCCATCCATTGCTTGTGCATGTATATAAATGACAGCCTAGGCAGGCCTTCCATGTAGAGTGATTCTATTACAGCCAATGAGATGGAAGATGCAAGTTTTTAGTGCTTTAAAAACTACTTTTTCTTACCCATGTGAGTAATCTAATCTAATAAAAGAGTAATATGCAAATTAACCCTAACTTCATTACACCCACAAGCCATGCCCACCAGCCAATCAGGAGTAAATAAGCAAATTAATTCAGCTAACATGGAGGTGGCCACAGAGCTGGAGTTGCCCCAGGCAATAGAGGAAGCCAGGAAGCTCTACTCAAGGCTACAAAGTTTCAATTATAGAGGATAAACAAACTCTAGATACCTGCCAGGCTGGGACCTTGGGTTGCCAGGGGCAACACTGGCTTCGTGCCAAGGACCAAGGCAACAAAATTTCAATTATAGAAGTTAAATAAATCCCAGATACCTGCTTCCAGCCAGCCTCGCTGGGACCTTGGGTCAATGGGAGCTGTGGCCAACCTGCAAACAGCCCTCAGCCCCTCACCCAGGCTGGCCAGGCACACCAGCAGGTGGACATCCCCTGAGGGGTCCTAGACTGCAAGAGGGCACAGGCCGGGCTGAGGAACTGCTCCCGCGTGCACAAATTTTTGTGCACCGGGCCTCTAGTGGTTATATAATTAGAGAAACAACCTGATGATAAATAGAAAACTAAAATCCTTTGAAATGAAAATTTGGCAATGGAAGTGGAAATAATGAGCTTCCCAGTGATATTATGGGGAGACCTTATAGTTAATGCTATTTTATAGTACCCTTGATTAGAAGTGACTGCAGAGAATTTCAGAGCAGACTGTGACACACTACTGATCATGCAGTCCAAACCCTTTACCACACCAATAAAAAACCTAAGAGGCCAACTGAATGTAAGTACTTTCTCCAAAGCACAACTAAGGTCTGTTAATATTCTATTTCTCAAATAATTAATGAACATACATAATATCTGATTAGACCTTCAGAGAATACGAAGGCAGTACTAAATAAGTGGATCTGATCCATGAATTTCTGTTTGCACTCAATAATGGCTTTTGGGAACCCACCAGTGAGCTTCCTAGGATTCAGGTACAGTATCTTGCTACCTTCATATCCCCAGAGGGGAACACACTGTTGGTACACAATTGTCAATACACACGTTCAATGAATGGATGGAGTGCAAGAGTGCAGTTATGACCTTTAGAAATCATGACTCCTTAGCTTGTGTATAAACTCTTTCAAATGAGCCACTGACAGTAACACAGCTATTACGCCGGACCCTGCACCAGTACTCAAGAGGTGACCGTGACTAAGGGATGGGCGCAGTCCAGCAGTCTACAAATTACTTGACACATAGCTCAAAAGATAAATGTCATGTGCCTTTAGGAGACAGCTGGCCTCACTCCTAGTGACTTTGTGAAAATAAAACAAAACAAAAATACACTGGATAGTAATTAGAGATGTCCCCCGAGGAAAAGGTTCCTCATATCATTCGCCATCATACTATCCAAGTACTTCCCCACACAGACGTGCCCAATGGGTGAGAAAATTCCTTCTATTTGGACCATCTCTCCCACCCAGGCTTATCTTCCTCACAGAATCACAGCTGCTAAAAACATCTTTTGCTTCTCTAATTCCCCACCCCTATTTCCTGTGTATGTTAGCCTCCGGACACCCTAATAACTCTCCCCCCCAATCCTCCAGCCAATGTGCTTCCACTCTACTTGACCCCCAAACTACCCTTCCTACTGGAGTTCACCACTTCCCCAGCTGCTGTACCACGGCTCCACAGTACTCAGTCTCTAAGGCGTGGCAGTGCCCATCCCCCTGGGAACCCTACTCACCCTTGTGGGGTGTGATAGATGCCTCAAAACAGTGCCAATGCCCACTGGCCCACCTCAGTGGGAAAGAGGCACCACTGGAAGGCTTCAGCACATTTTCTCAGAAATGTGAATGGAATTATCTTTTTTTTTTAATGGAACTTAGACGTTAGTTATACAAAATTTAACTTGTTACTTGTATAAAATGTATCTTTCAAATCCATAACCATCATTTAGAACTGTATTTCCATGGTTGGAGGGTGGGACAAGGAAGAGAATGGATTTTTTTAATAATTTTTTTTTAATTAATTTTTTACAGAGAAGAAGGGAGAAGGATGGAGAGTTAGAAACATCGATGAGAGAGAAACATCGATCAGCTGCCCCCTGCACACCTCCTACTGGGGATGTGCCCGCAACCAAGGTACATGCCCTTGACTGGAATCGAACCTGGGACCCTTAAGTCCGCAGGCCGATGCTCTATCCACCGAGCCAGACCGGTCAGGGCGAGAATGTATTCTTATTTTCAAATGATAAACTCACCAACAAAGTTCTAAAATACATTACATTTCCAGATTAGAAATACTTAAATGAACAAAAGTGCACTTCAAAATTAACAGTAACATTGTGTCTAACAAATTGTGAATTGTGAAATGTCCCTGGAGCACTCAATATTTTTCAAGTGACAGAGGGAGAGAGACATGTAAAGTTACCTAACTAGCTAAACAAGGCCAACCTGTAATTTTACAAATAATTGGTTAAATTAAGCTAAGCAGAGCCTTTTCAAAAGGCCTCCGCCAACCAGACTTATGTTACAGAAGAAGCCTACTTTCCTGGGGTCACATTTTCACCACAATATTCTGCCAACTTAAAGTACAATGTGAAGTCTTGGACGCTCGTTACTGAGTAATATAATTGAATGGGAAACAGGTATATGAGTGGTTGTGGTCAAGAAAATAGTGGATGAACCTTCACTGTAAACTGGAAGGAGCTCTGGCTGGTACCAGGAGAGGTTATAATAAAACCAATAATAACATTAACCCATTCCCAAAGCATTTACTCCGTTCTAGTTAAAGTCATCATCTCCAGAGAGTAATCACAAGAGACATCACTGAGTCAGCACCAGAGGTGCGGCTCGTCTGCATCTGTGCAATCCCTTTCAACAACTGCTCCCTTGCTTCCCACAATACACTCTGAGCATCTGTCTAGAATGTGCCAGCTGTGAAGGCAGGATCCACCCAGCCCCTCAGGCAGGCTCTGCAGGGCGCAGTCAGCACCAGTAATAGGTGTGTGCACCGCCTGTGACAAAAGCAGGGAAGGTGGAATGTGGAGCTGGAAAGTGCGGGCTCTCCTCCTGCTGGGAACTGCAGGAAGAGAGGGAGAAAACAGGCAAAACAAAGGCCCACCCACACCTCCTTCCTCCTGTTTCACACCACTCTCATTCTTAAGCGACTTTGAAAAAACAAAAAGACCAGCTTTCTCTCACATGTCCCTTTCATCATTATCCCACTGCTTGTCAGGACGGATTCAGCCAGTCATGGATTTCCCTGGGGCTCTGGCCCTTGCTGGGGATGAGAAAGGGAAAGAGGGGAGGTGCCTGTCCGTAAGTAGCTGGCAAGATGTCCAGCATGTGGGGATCTGGATGTGAGCTGGTGAACATGAGTTGGGCCTTGACTGCTTGCCACCAGCATGGCTTCCTTCCTTCCGTGTGTGTGTGTGTGTGTGTGTGTGTGTGTGTGTGTGTGTGTGTGTGTGTGTGTTCTGGCCTCCTTGGTTCTCATCTACACTTTCAAGTCAGAGACCCTATAACCTCATCCGTTCATGGTAGTCAGCAGGCTATCCTGTGTTCCCATAACCTCAGACTCCACCCTATAAAGCACTATGTCCCTTTACAGGCCTCAGGGTTTCAACAACTAACACAGGCACATTACCTGCCTCCTCGCCCACCTTACACATATGGGGGCTGCTTCTCCCAGGCATGTCCCATGTCCCGAAGGCTAGGGCTGAAGTGTCCAAGCACCTTGCCGGGAGCAGTCGCCGCTGGTCACACTCCCCTTTCCAGGTGACCACCACCTGGAACGGTGGCTCCCCAGGTCGGACACAGCGTACCCCACCCTCACCTGACCGGCGAGTCCAGGGCAGGGCCCGGGCTGTGGCCACTCAACTTGGAAAAGCACGGCCCTCCACAGACGCGGGATTGGATACAGATTCAAAAGAGACTTTTCCCAAGAAAAACTTTTCCTCTTCCAGTCCTGCTCTCGAGCGAGATCTAAAGACCACCCCACGCCCCCTGCAGCCTAAGCTGCGCACCTTTTCTCGGTACTTCCCACCCCCTACACACACGCCCCCCACCCCGACCCCCACCCTTCCTTCTCCGCAGAAGGCTCTTCCCAGCCCCTCTCCACGCGTCCTCTCAGCAGAAAGAGGAAACGCACCCCACGTCCCGCCTGCCCCCGGGGAAGCCCGAACCCACTCCGCCCGAGACTTCACTTTTCAAACTTCCTAACTCCCTCGCGCGTCCGGAAGGACGAGAACACAGACTCCGCGCCCCGGGCAGTGCCGACCCCGCGCGCTCGCAGGGAGGGGTCCCTTCCCCGCCGCGAGGGGTCCCTTCCCCGCCGCGAGGGGTCCCTTCCCCGCCGCGCGCCCGGGAGGGCAGCCGGGAGCCCCGCTTACCCCCAGGAGCGCCCGCCGCCGCCGCTCTGCAGCCCGGGAAGCGGGAGCGCGAGGGCGGGGAGAGGAGGTACCTGCCCGGCGTCAGGCCGGCCCGCCCCGCGCCCGCACCCCCGGGGCGAGGTGCCGAGCCGGGCGAGGGCGGGCGCGGGGGCCGGTTCCAACAAGTCCGCGGCCCAGTCACTCCGCACTCCGCGCGGCCAGAAAGTGCCTCGGAACCTGCCTGAACTCACCCACCCGGCCCTCCACCGGCCGAGTCTGCAGCTCTCCTTCCCGCCCGCCCTCCCGCCGACCCGCCCATGGCTCCCGCTCCCCACGGCCGCCCAGCGAGCGGAGACGGGGAGGGCGGCGGCGCTCACCTGGGGAGAGGGTGGGCCTGGCCGAGCCGGGCTGCGCTCCCGCTCCCCGCCCTTCCTGGGCCCCGAAATGCACCTAGGGGAGGCCCAGGGGCTGCAGGGTGGGAGCCAGGTCCTGCCACGCTCAGGAGTGGGGCGGGTTCAGCCCCCCGTTGATCATTCCCATCAGCAGCCAGCAAGGCACACCCCTCCCCGACCGCCCGAGAGGTGCCGGGCTGGGAAAAGTCAGGAAGTGGAGAGGTGCAAGAGAGTGCTTGTGCATCTACCCTTTTACGTGGAAGAAGAATTTTAAGTATCGTTAGAGATTTGGTTCCATCGTAGGACTGCCCCGGTTACTGACTTGGAAAGGAAAGACACTGTTTTGCTTTGTCTTGTTTGTTAATCCTTACCCAAGGATACTTCTTCCAGTGGTTTTTTAGAGAGAGTGGAAGGGAGCGGGGAGGAGCGAGAAGCATCCATGTGACATGATCAGTTGCTTCCAGCATGGCCCTGACCATTGCCGGGGATCGGGGATCGAACTTGCAGCCCAGGTACGTGCCCTTGACCAGGAATGGAACCCAGGACCCTTTGGTTTGTGGGCCTGTGCTCTAACCACTGCTCAGGGTGAAAAGACACTTTGGAAAAGGAACACCTGAGTGATAGCAGGTCACTCTAGATCAAATGCTATGGGTCAAATGTTGTGGCATTAGAAACTTTATAATTTGGTTTAGATATAAAAGCAGAAGTTAATAAAATTTGTTTTCATTTCCTTGCCTACAATTCAGTAAGTGAGTTGTGGGTTTCTAGTAATTGTATAACCATGTCGTCTTCAAGATGTAACTATTAGCAGCAAATGGTAAGAACGCAGCCTCCTGGGGGAAGGATGGAGCTAAGGGTTATAATAGACATGTTAAGCTTCCAGCATGATATCGAAATTACCAAAAAAATTGGTTAAAATTACTTTTATAGCTATTTTGTTCTGAATCAAACACTTGGGGAATACTAAACCATTGGGATTTGAAGTAGGTCTTGACTGATGAGTGGACTTAGACAGAAGAATGATATTTACATATTCTAGATGGTGAAACAGAGCAAAGGCCAAAGGCAGAAAGTAAAAGGGAGTTTCAGGACAGTATAAAACTAAACTCCCAGATTGTGGCATCTGTGACCTATGGTTTCTTTTTTTCAACAGCATACAGAGAATTGTTTTTTTTTTTGTTTGTTTGTTTTGTTTTGTTTTTACAAATTTAACTGTTTTTTTTCTGCTAATCTCCATGTCTCACCTTTTAATATATATATGTATATGTACATGTGTATATATGTATATGTGTGTGTGTGTGTGTGTATATATATATATATATATATATATATATATATTAATCCTGGTCTTCATTTTTGACATGCCATTATGTGATTCACTCAATGCATATTCCCTGTGTGGCACTTTATTTGTTGGTATGCTTTTTCAGTGTTCAAAAATAATCCTGGATGTTTCTTAAGAGCAATATTTGTGAGCATTTTGAGACCGCATTCACAAATATACACTTATTTATAAAAACAGCAAGAATATTTAGACTCAACAAGTTAAAATGGGTCCATGGGAACTCTAATTTTATTGACATGCATACATACATAAATCAAGGGAAATCACAAGGAGGATATCTACTTCAGTGCTAATTGTTCAGAGCAAATAAAAGAGAGGACAATGTAAACGAAGAGGGACCATTCATTAAAGGCATTATGGGAAGGGCTTTCCATCCTTAGTGGGTAAGGAGAACATATAAAATGGGACGAACCCATTAAGGACCCTACAAGTTAGGTGAGGAGAGAAGACACTTGCACACGGAAAAGGAGCTAATTAGTACAAGCCAGTGTCAGGAACTTTAAGTGGAAAGGACTCCAGTCCTTTCAGAGATAAGAGGAAAAAATGATTAACTGCTTAGAGCATTGGAGTACGCTGGCAAGACTTCACAGAACTGCTGGAATTTGAATTGGGTCCTGAGAGAGGAGCAGACTTGACAGAGACTGAGACTGACATTTGACTAGATGCTGAATGTACAGAGTAAAGGCTGGACATGCGAAAGTTCCAGGACCATACAAAGCAATTGCCAGATCTGGCCATGGGCGAGGCATGCTGTGTTTGGAAGGTAAGTTTGGGAATAAAGCTTAGAGTCAGTTCCTCACCTGCAGAGTGAGGTCAGTATTATTTACAATCTGGGATTGTTATGAGAATGATGAATTAGAAATAGTTTATGTGGAACACTTATCACAGCACCTGATGTATGCATGGTAAGGCACAATAAGCAGCCACTGTAATTATCCTGGGAGTCCGGACTGTGAAGGGACCTGACTGCAAGGTGAAGAACTGGCCTTGTGTCTACTGATGGTGTGAGATAATGACTCACTTCACAGTTGGTGACCTTTAGGAGAAATTCTAGGAAGTCAGGAAGAGCAGTTTGGCGCAGCTGTGGTGTGAAAAGGGTGACGAGGGAGTAATGAAATGAAAAAGAGGAGACCAATTTGAGAGCCAATTAGATTGAAAATATCATTTGGGGTCAGAGTGAGTATGAAACTTAAAGGGAAAGAAATAAAAAATAACGAGTTTCAAACTGCTGAAAGTTATCAGTGGAGGGAAGGAAAGCATATACTAGCCATATGTGTGAAAAGTAGAAAGAGGCAGGAACAGGACCATTATTTTTTAAACATATTTCTGTTGATTTTAGAGAGGAAAGGAGAGAGAGGAGAGAGAGAGAGAGAGGAGAGAGAGAGAGAGAGAGAGAGAGAGAGAGAGAGAGAGAGAGAGAGAGAAAGAAAAGAGAGAAACATCAATGATGAGAATCATTGATCCGCTGTCTCCTGCATGTCCCCGACTGGGGATTGAGCCAGCAACCTAGGTATGTGCCCTTGACTGAAATCGAACCTGGGACCCTTCAGTCTGCAGGCCAATACTGAGCCAAACCAGCTAGGGCCAAAGGTTATTTTTAAGATGTTGGAGTCCTCTCTATATAGACACTCAGAGAAAGACCGTGGAGAGGAAATAGAGAATAGAAAGAACAGTGGGTAAGGAACAAGGTCCAAATGGTGTAGGCAGGGAGACAGAAAACTTGGGCTTTCCATATGGAAAATGACCTTAAAAATCCTCAACTCTGATTTATTTTTACAATACATAAGTTATATTAAAAACAGAAACTGAAATTATAGAATTTTACAATTAATACTTAAAACCTAACTAGATGAGTGAAAAGATTGTACTCATGATTAAGAAGCCCCCGATGCAGTGTTTATTGATAAAACAGCAAGTCAATCTTCACTGGCTCTCTATTCCATTCTATAAAATTTAGTCTGAAGTTCAAGAACAAAATGGTGGACATGTTATATTACATTCAACAGATCTCAATTTACCTCCCATATTGAGGTCAAGAACACCAGGGGACTCAAAAGCAGTATCTGTCCTCAAAGTAATTATAATTTAATTGAGAAGACAAAGTATATATGAAATAGAGTAATATAGATATGCACAAAAATACAGATAAAAATAAAAGATGCATAAATTACAGAAGAGAGGAAGCAGCTACAGTTTATTGGGAAAGAAAAATATATTCTTCGTGACTTTTTTTCTAATTGTTTATATTGCTTTTAACAAATGCGTTCCTTCAAAACTTCTTAACAATATGATAAGAAGCTATTTCATTGGGTTATAAGGCCTCAATCATTACTTGTAGATAAAAGTCATTATTTGTAGATTAAGCTCCTAGTCCTTTCAAGAGCTCTGAAATATTCATATTTTAATGTGCTTCAAGAGAATGGCCTCCAGGCAGATAAAGCCATTGATACAGAAAGAATGTCATGGACTAACATTTCCCAAGGACTTTGTGGAAGTGCAGAAGCAAAACCTGTTAGTGTTGGCAAAACCTATTGCTGGACGAATCATAACATTAGTTTAATAGTCTTATGACATTTCATGTACGACTATTGTGGAAATAATGGAAATGAACATTGTAATCATTTTATGTATCTGCCATATTTAAATAGTGACGTAAAGTATTATGTGTCATTAATTCAACAGATATTTATTTATTAATTAAACAGTAGGAAAGGCATTATTCCAGGCACTGGTTGAGGCACAGGATGGAAAGATTAATAAAGCAGGGTAGGTATACCTAGGATTCATTTATCTGAATCCTTGACGTGTCTGTGTGTGTGTGTGTGTGTTTATGTGTGTGAAAAGATGGAAATACAATTTAAAACTCAAAAAGGACGAGTGAAAAGCAGTGTGGAAATGAATGTAATTAAATCATATTAGATAGCTATGTAGATTAGTAATTGTTTTTCTGTGTGTGTTTTTTCCCCCCATCCCTGAATTGCTTTAGAAGGATATGCAATATTATTATACTTTGTGCTTCCTCCACTCTTTCAAAATTCTGGTGTAGTACTGTAATTATTTTTTAATCTATAAGTATCTGTAAAAATTAGATAACTGTAATAAATTACTTGAATGAATGAGAGAAAAAATAAATGATAAAACAGTAGAAAACCATGCTCCTTTGTTTTTAAGCTAAACTCATCATATCCTACTGTCTCATGAATGCATTTCCTCTTTTTTCTCTTCTGCAGATGAAAGACGTGAAAACATTATGTTGCTTACATTTTTATAACACATAAACAACTAAAAATCTTGCCAGTATCAATTACCAAAATGCATAATCATGCTCCACAGAATGTGAAGTGATGCTAATACAAAGATATCCTATATAATAAAAGGGTAATATGCAAATTGACCCTAACATAGAACCATTGGGAATGACTGGTCACTATGAGACACACTGACCACTGGGGGGTCACACTGACACACACTGCTCAATGTAGGAGCTGCCCCTGGTGGTCAGTGCACTCCCACAGGGGGAGTTCTGCTCAGCCACAAGCCAGGCTGATGGCTGCCAGTATAGTGGTGGTGGTGGGAGCCTCTCCTGCCTCCTCAGCAGCACTAAGGATGTCAGACTGCAGCTTAGATCTGCTCCCCGCTGGCAAGTGGACATCCCCCCAGGGCTCCCGGGCTGCCAGAGGGATGGCTGACTGCCATTTTAGGCCCAATCCCCCAGGAAGAAGGCCTAAGCCAGCAGGTGGACATCTCCCAAGGAGTCCCAGATTGC
Source organism: Murina feae (assembly GCA_004026665.1). NCBI lineage: Eukaryota > Metazoa > Chordata > Mammalia > Chiroptera > Vespertilionidae > Murina > Murina feae. The sequence goes on along the minus strand of PVJC01036432.1, from coordinate 252 downwards.
AAGGGCACAAACCAGGTTGAGAGACCCCCCCCCCCCGAGTGCACAAAGTTTTATGCACTGGGCCTCTAGTTTGATATAAAGTACTAATTATTATAATTATTCAATTTTAAATATATCTTAGGCTTTTGTTACCAGTGTGTGCTGAGACATACATTGTTCAATTTAAATATTTTTAAAAATATGTCACCTAATTTCTGAAAAGTCATTAGCTATTTATCATTTTCATGAATGAAAATGAATAGCCCTCTTCAG
>PVJC01036431.1:0-17731 GCA_004026665.1 Murina feae | reverse complement strand
CTTTGCAGGCCAGAAGGGAGTGGCAAGAAATATTCAAAGTGATGAATAGCAAGAACCTACAGCCAAAATTACTTTACCCAGCAAAGCTATCGTTCAGAATTGAGGGTCGGATAAAGAGCTTCACAGACAAGAAAAAGCTAAAAGAGTTCATCACCACCCAACCAGTATTATCTGAAATGCTGAAAGGTATCCTTTGAGAATGAGGAAGAAGAAAAAGGAAAGTAAGTAAAAATTATGAACAACAAATATATACCAACAAGTGAATCTAAGAATCAAGTGAATAAAAAATCTGATGAACAGAATAAACTGGTGAATAGAATAGAATAGAATCAGAGGCATAGAAAGGGAGTGGACTGACAATTTTCGGGGGTTAAGGGTGTTGGGGATGCGTGAAGAGACTGGACAATAATTGTACACCTATGGATGAGGACAATGGGGGGCAAGGTCAGAGGTTGAGGGGAGGAACTGGGAGGAGGGGAGCTATGGGGGAAAAAAGAGGAACAACTGTAATAATCTGAACAATAAAGATAAATTAAAAAAAAAAAGAAAAATTAGTGAAGTACTGATACATGCTACTACATAGATGAACTTTGAAAACATTATGCTAATATAAAGAAACCAGTCACAAAAGGCCACATATTGTGTGACTCCATTTATATTAAATATCTAGAATATGTAGAGCTATAGAGAAAGAAAGTAGATTAATGACTGCTCAGGGAAGAGAGAAGTGTGTGTGTGTGTGTGTGTGTGTGTGAGAGAGAGAGAGAGAGAGAGAGAGAGAGAGAGAGAGAGAGAGAGAGAGAGAGAAGTGTAGATATGGGGGAGTGAGGAGTGACTGCTCATGTGTTCAGAGTTTATTTTTAGGGTGATGAGATGTTCTAAAATGGATTGTGGTGATGGTTGTACAAGTTTCTGAATATGCTGAAAGCTTTTGAATTGTATGATCTGTGAACTATATCTCAATAAAGCTATTCTTAAAAGTATTACTGCATATTTCATTTCATCTGAGGGCACAGAGTTGTCTTTACTAAAGTTGTAGAGGCTAAGAAAACCCATATTCTCAATAAGAATACCAATTTAATAAAGGTAATAACTTATTTGCAAAGTGTGTCATTGCTTGCGCATAGTTTTCACATGCTTTAATTTGATCCCCACTGAACCCTAGTGTACAGGTGAAATAAACACACAAAAAGAAAAAGTGACTTCTCTAAGATTACACCACTAATAGATGATAGAGCAAGTATGTACTTTCAGGTGCTCTGATTCCTGCCTTGTCACTGCCCTCTTGTGAGAAAATTGCAAAGAAAGTACTGTTGACCCTTGATGTTTCCCAGATTCTTAATTATGCTAACCCCTTTCACCTCTTGAATATGTCTAGAAAACTCACCCAACTTTCTCTGTCTTGCTCTACTTATCTGGGATATGGAGATAAGAATAGCTTCCACGTTTCAAAAGTTAACTACCTTCCTGTCTTGATTTATTTATATAGAAGAGGGAGCTAGGATTCTAGCCCTTTCTCATGAGCATGGAATAAGGACTAACTAATAAAAAATAATTATAAAACATTTTTCCAGACTATAAACATTCTTTACAATAAACTATCAAAGAGTATTGCTTCTCTCCTTTATGTTGTGCAACTTCACAACCTCTGTGGGATGTAATAATAACCACTTATATCAGTTTTCTCTAAGGAGCTGCTTTATATACATCATCACATTAGTCCTCCCCACATCCCTATGAGTTACGGATACAGAGGGAGCTGGTACCAGAGGAGCTGGAGCACCGAGCAGTGAATAATTTGCATGAAGCTTTTATCTCAGGCAGGGTCTGTAATATACTGATTGCTCATTTATTTGCCCCTAGTGGTGTTTATTTGGTCAATTGCATTTATTCTCTGAGTTTGTCACTTGTTAAACATGAAAAAATGCTTGAATAGCCCCCCTGAATCACTTTAGATCAGCTTAAACTTTATCGAGGGTAAAGCTGTTTATTTTGACCTGGCTGTGTCCTCCTGAATCTAGACTAGAAAACAGTTCAGAACTCCTGAATGTGTACTCTTGATTTGAACATTTACTATGTCCTGCTGTGTAGACTGGAGAAATCCTTGATGCGTCTTTGGAAACTACTCTCATTTGTCCATACACTTCACAGGGTGAAGGCAGACTTCCTTCCAAGTCGTTGAGTTTTACAGTGTGTTTATATGTGGAAAGCTCATTTACCATCTGGATTACAGCCTAGATCTTCACCACCGCCATCATCATTTAATATTATTTTGGTCTTATGGCTTAATCCCATTACCATCCCTTCTGAGAGAGAATATGTATGAGGGGAATGTGTAAAATGATTAGAAAGACCTGCATGGTGTTGCTTTAGAGTGGCTTCTAATAACTCACTAGATAGCAAAGTGAAGCCTAACCCATCCCCTGGAAAACATTAAATTCTGGCTTTTCTCTAGTTTCTTGCCGAGGCTGTCCTGGCAAGGTTTTTTGATTTGGGTGTTTTGTTTTTGTGGTTGTTGGGGTTTGGGGGGGAAGGGAGTGTTCTCTTTTTGTCTTAATAATCTTTCATCTTACTTGATGCAGACACATTTCCTCCCCAGAAGTGGATTTCCCTTGCATATTAGCCTCGTTGGTACACTGCTCCCCCACCCCCTGGGAAATGGCCCCAGTGCTGTTGGCACTGTCCTGTGTGCAGTTAATTAAACCTCCTGCTGCGGACCTGGGTTTCTGCTGCCACTGTGCACTGATGTGTGTGAATTGAGTGGAGCACATGTACACAAGCTCAGGCTCAGTCACAGAAACAAACCCTGCAAATAGCAAAAGATGGAGCTGGAGGAAAGCCTTCTGCTTTTATTTATTTATTTTTAAATTTTATTATTTAAAGTATTGTAAAAGTATTACAAAAAAAAGTCTCCTTTTTTCCCCCATTGACCTTCCCCTGGCCTCCCTTACCCTTCCACCCCACTCCCCGCACATGCCCTTACCCCACCCCCAGTGTCTTACGTCCATTGGTTATGCTTATACGCATGCATACAAGTCCTTCTGTTGAAGCCTTCAGCTTTTAAATAAGCTTGGTAATCTGGCTAGTTGAATGCCAGAGCTCACAAAGCCGAGAATTGCATTTCTGAAGATAAGACGGTCCTTTTTGTGTTTTTATCTGTTCTTCCCCAAATATATTGAGTTTTAATATGGTGCTTTATCTCTGTGAGCAAGAAAACAGAGCCAGAGGTGCACTCGTGGGCCAGAGTCCAACCCAAAGAGGAGCTTCTCCTTATTTCTCTGGTGACCACATCCTAAGAAGACAAACCTTAACCAGTCTTCCTAAGACCTGCGGCTGCCGCATCCTTATTGCAGAATGGAAGGGTTAGGGAACTCACAGCGGGCAGGAGCGCAGCTCTCTAAGCCTGATCACCTATGTGTTTTAGAGGACCTTTGACGTTAGGCCCTACCCCTTTTTCATTAAATACATGAGAGAGAGTCTTGATTTCCAATCATTCTTTTCAAAATACTTTGTAGTGCTTTGGATCCTTCTTGTGATTCTGTTTACTGGGACTTGACATGCTTATTTAAGAAGCTCATAAATTTTTTCTAAATCCCAGCTTGCTTACTTGGGTCAAATAGCAAGTAATCAGGCTGGAATAGCAGTGAAGTCTTTAACAGTCGCTGAAGCAGGCAAGCTCTCTGTTCTTTCTCCACCTATCCCCACTCCCTTCAGCTATGTAATCTATAATAAACCAGACAGCCAAACGACCTTCTGGATGAAGCATTGGCTGTGAGGGCTGAGGCAAAAGAAACGTACCTAAAGAGGGCAAGGAAGGCTTGAGAACTCAGGTGGGACTTAGATCCAGAAAGGCAAAGAATGACAGTATTGTAAATCAAAGGAATCAAGTGAGCCAAGGTAGGGATATAGCAATGAAAATGCTATGTAAGAATAAACCTAAGAACTTCACTGTGTACAAAATTTTTTTCATAAAAAGTGTTGGAACCCTAGTCAATTTGGTTCAGTGGATAAAGTGTCGGACTGTAGACCAAAAAGTGCTGGGATTCCAGTCAAGGGCATGTAACTCCGATGCAGGCTCCTTCCTGGCCTGGGCCCTGGTCTGGGCTCATGCAGGAGGCAACCAGTCAATGTGTTTCTCTCACACCAATATTTCTCTCTGTCTTTCCCTCTCTCTTCCACTCTCTCTAAAAATCAATGGAAAAATGTCCCCCAGGGGGGAGGATTAAAAAAAAAGTGTTGGGAAACAAAGTTAAGATTAAATGGTGTGATAGGGCCTGGTACTAGAAGGTTTTAATTAAACACACAGTCCCCTGCCTAGAACTAGGTGTGCTTAGAAACCTTTGATCAGTACCTATCTTTTGAATGGAAGGCTTGAGCATTTGAAGGGTGGAATGAGTTTGAAGGAAATAAGCTTTCCTTGTCCTGTTTGCATTGTTTGTTTTACTAAATATTTAGTCTTGCAGAAGGAAGTCACCTCTGCAGTTAAAAAGTGGGGCTTTTCCCCTTAAAGGGAATTTGGTTTCCTAATTGTGAAATCTTGTCCTGTTTGCTTATCAATTGGGAATGTTTGTGAGTGAAAGGACAGGTTTAATGTTCAAAAGAGTTTGGATAGCTGTTGTAGAAGCAAAATTGATTTATAACATTGCTTCCTGACCCGGGATTGCCTGAAGGAATAAGAGAAATATCCCACATTTACCTGTGATAAGTTACACAAGCTTAGAAATGCTGTTTGTTTGAAAGATAAAATATAAGATCCAAATGGGGGTGGAGAGAGGTTGGGGTGGTAGTAATTAATCCCTGAGGGGCTCTGGCAATGTAAAGATTGGGAGTTCTGTTATAAATGATAAATTTGAGTAGAAACAGATGATCCTAAGATTTACTATTACCTTAATATGAATTTTCTGATATTTATTTTTCCACTTATTTAAGGTACATTTTCATTTCATAGTGTATTCTCAATAAAGCCAAAGGGAACCTATAGCTGTAACGTAGGTAGGCTTTGAATAGTTTGATTTGTTTTTCAGTTCTTTTTCCTGTATATTGTGTTATATTGACAGTTGCCATTATTTATCTCATTTAAACTGTAGTGCTTAGGTTGAAATTTGATTCTAGTCCATTTCATTATGATAGGTTTACCATCTTCTCAAATGTAGTACTCCTTAACGCATTGTTACTATATCACGAAGGTAAAAACAAATTTACAGCTGTTAACCACAAACCTAACCTTTCCTCAGTTTGCTTGATTTACTACAAATTAAATTATATTATGCCTGATATAAATCATTAAGTATGTAATTTAAAGCAGTTGCTGGGATCCATCTTTTACTGTTTTTTTGCCCTCCCATCCAAATGTGGAACTTCAAGTGTGAAAGGCAGCAAAATGATAAGAAAGCTGCCCTTTCGGAGGCCCACACGAGCATTCATTTCCATGTTGGTATGTGACAGCAGGACCCTTTCAGCTCTGAGCTGGGGATGCACATACTGTATTCAGGGCGGAATGTTTGCTCCTTGACTTGTCTGCCTGATTTAAATATTCATACTTCACCAGAAGGAAAAAGCTGCTGACTTCTAAAAGTGGGTCAGTTTATGTGTGTGTGTGTGTGTGTGTGTGTGTGTGTGTCTTTAATGGCCCTTTTGGCACTTTGTAATGTGTTAATACTGCCTTAGAGCTGGGGAATAGTTGGGCAGAGCTCGTCTCCATCACATCAGGAGCCAGGGCTTCACTAGGCCAGTGGAGGAAGAGAGCACTACAGATATTAATAGCTAATAGACTGTGATATGGGTTTTACTTGCCTTTCCTTTTGCTTTTCTGGATGTAGCATGTAGTATGTTAACCAGAAAGGATTAATTTGAGATAAACCTTTTATGGGTAGACAAGTTATAAAGGTGATGATGTACAATAAACGACATTAGCCTGTGTCTTCCGATGCAAAAATTCCACAATTACATACCCTTGTTTTATATCTCTACCTGAATATAACTTTGAAAGAGGTCTTTGGATAGAATAGGATCATTGTTACATTGTGAATCTTATTCTTACATCATTTATTCATGCTTAATGATTAGGTAAAGTATACTTTATATTGATTGAGTTTCTTATATCTAAGGGCTCCCGGTGGCATTTTAAAAGTGACTCTTATTTTTCTTATCCTCACAAAATTAAGAATGTAAATATCATTTGTGGAAAGGAGAGATAGGACAGTAGGGTGAGAATAATAGGAGGTATTAGAGAGAGATCTCTTGGTGATCCAGATTGCCATGTCTTAGTCTTGGGACGTCAGTGAGACTGAGAGTTCAAATTACTTGTCCAGGAGAAATGTTATACATTTCACCAATCTCTTCCTTTAGTTACCCAGAGTTTGCATACTGAGCTGATGGTTTCAGTCCAGTTACATAATGTGTCCATGGCCTGTCCTGTACCTTATACTAGAACAACTCAAGAACTGATAGATTTTCCCAGAATTGCATGGATCACACAAACTAATATGGCTTCTTCTTATTGTCAAATTCTGGCTCCCACTTTAAAAGGGCCAACAACTTACTTAGTGATCCAGAAGTTTGGTTCAGGTATCCCTAAAAATCTGGCATATGCCCTGTTGAGGAATACGTTTGCTCATGTGGCTCTTCCATAGGCCTGAGATATGGTGAAGTATGTTTGCTTTTATCAAAATGATATGTACTATATTTAGTTGCCTCACACCCTGAAAAATAATCAGAATATTATTGGTCATTCGAGGAATTATTTATTTACCTTCCTTTAAACATTAATTGTATTCCAGAAGATTATTCTGTAAATCTCAGATTACATTAAATATAGTAGGGGAAATTCCCGTATAAAAATGTATTTTTTTATTGACTTCAGAGTAGAAGACACGGGGGGAGAGAGAGAGAAATATCAATGATCAATGATGAGAGAGAATCATTGATTGTCTGCCTCCTGCACACCACACACTGAGGATTGAACCTGCAACCCAGACATGTGTCCTTGACCAGAATCGAACCCTGGAACCTTAAGTCTACAGGCCAACACTCTATCCACAGAGCCAGACCAGCTAGAGTGGAAAATCCCATTTTTAATAGTTAAACAAACATACAGGATTTTAAAAAATAAATTAGATCAATTATGTTCTCCAGGATCTCATAGTGTAGATTTTAAGGGATTCTGGGGTATGTCTTTACTGTAAGGTACCAGAATCTTTCTGAAATATAAGCACTGCTGCTGCAGTGTTTAAGGATTAAACACCATGTTGTTTGCTTTCATTAAGGTGGTTCGTGGGGAAGAAAGAAAGATTTGGAGCTGGGTAGAAGGACATAATTGGCTCATTTAAGGGTTCATTGTCCTATTCTTTGAACTTTGCTGTGTGTTTGAAATTTTACAAAACAAAAATCCATAATAGTAAAACCAAGAAATGCTTCCTAATTTATTTTAAGTCTGGATCTTTATATAGTAGGCATGGGCATGCTAATAAAGCAACAAATTGGGCAGAATCTGCACCTTTGAATCCTGGCATATGTACCTCACTAAGTAGATCATACTATCCCAGAAAGAAGCAGGTAATCTTGACCTGCCTATAATGGAAAGCAAGGAGAAGAAACTTCTCACTTTCAGATGAACCCTTGGTTAATATTCCCAAGGTAAATTTGACCCAGATGACTAAAAAGCAATCAGTTTTCAGCATGTTTAGTAGTGTGCAACAAAAGATGTTATGGCTCAAAAGACATAATCACAACACTCAAATCATTGTCAACATAGTACTTTCTAAATTTTTCTAAGATCTCTTTTGTTGAGTGACTTGTCTTTAATATCCTCCTGATTTCTTCCCCACACACCCCCTGTCCCCGTTTCTACTGTGTATTCTAAAAAGCATTTGTGCTTATGTTGTGAAACTTCAGTTTTTAAAAATATGACCAGCTCTACTTCTAAGTTTGAAATTGTGTCAGGGGGGCAATGAGGAAGGAGGTGACAGAAAGGAGGGAGAAAAGGAGGTTGGATTTTTGTAGATGTTTTAAAAAAGAGAAAGAGACATGAGTACATGTATCTAGTGCTCACTGTATTATCGTCACCATGAAAAGTCAGCAGTAATGACCTATTTACTGTGTGCAAGCATGTTCAAATCTAGTACACTGACAAAGGATGGGACCAACCTGGAAAATCCTTACTCTAACTAATGTGTGTACAGGGAGTGAGTGTGGGTATGTGTGTATAGTATCCTACTGTGAGCTCTGTCAGCTCTGTAGTTCTAAAAGTGAATAGATTTATATTTAACTCTAGGTGAAAGGGAAAACTACTGAGTTTTTACTACTTAAATAATCAATTCATGAGAGAGAATCAAAGCATTAGAAAAAATTACAATGGTGTTTAAACTTGAACATATACAGAATCCTCCATTCCCCACCATAGCAGGCAGTGTTGTGTAAGATACTTTAGGGTTGAATTGCAAGCAAGTACTAGTATTTGTTACCAGCAGGGCCTCCAAATGCACGCCTTCAGCACTTACTTGTATTCTCCATGCTCTAGACCAGCGGTTGCCAACCTTTCGGACCTCATGGACCACCAGTGGCCTGCAGACTCCGGTTTGTGGTCGCTGCCTAGACTATATTAGTTGCTAAACCTTAATTTTCTAATATACCTCAATGAGTAATTCACCTATTTTACTTTTAAAGTTGTTTTAGACTGTATAGGGCCATAGAGCTCTCACTCCTCCCTTCCTTTTGAAAATCATTCTTCAGACACTGTCTCGTCTACTTAATTAGATTGCTAAATAGCTTTGAAATTAAAGAATTCCTAAAGAAACTTATTAGTGTCTAACATACTATTTTTCTTTGTTTATTTAGACAATTGAATCATCACTGTACAGTATAAGTATTTCCTTCCACCACTGCCCCGCCCTGCCTCCATCCTTCCTCCTTTCTCCACTGAGGTGGGACCACTATGTTTAATGAAATTCCATTTCCTGTGTGACTTGTATTATGTTCTACCCACTAAAATACAAGAGTAGAGTGAAAAGTCACTTGGGATTACTGCCAGAGGTTGTTCAGAAGAAACCACATCTAGTAAGCCAGCACAAAAAGACTTGGAACGTTAAATTCTCCTAGTGGAACATTTTTAGTTACATGTGCTTTAGGCTTATAAAAAAGCCTAATCTCTTTTCCCAAAAAAATGCTGTTCGTATCAAATAATAGTAAACTTATTTGAGGGCTTTTTTCATAGCTATATTGCTTGAAAGTCTTCAGAAGATGTAGAAAAGGAAACAGATTGATAAGCACTCAGTATTTTTCATTCATGCAGATACATTTAATCATAGGAAAAATTTTAAATTATTTTCTCTGACTTTAGTCAAGGACTCTAGGAAACTGCAGATTGTGCAGTTTTAACTGAGATCCTGATAGTGATCTGTAATTTTAGTTTGTTCTTTATAATATTGACCTTTTGTCTTTACTATGGAGAAGGGTGGAATGAAATACAGAACTGAAGTCAGTCTCTATAGGTCTACAGTTGAGCCTAACCTATTCTGATTTTTAAGATATTATTGAATCGTATCAAGAGTATGACTATTAGAATATAAGTCTCTAGGTTTAAGTAGAGATCTCCATGTTGACCCTTGCATGCTTCCTGAGAATTAATAGTCTAATGAAAATTATGGCAAACTGCTTCCTTCAAGATGGGTCCTTGTCTACGCACTCACTGTGGTTGGAACAAAGCCTTTTCCTGGACTTTCATGGCCACACATGTACTGATGAGTATAAGCAGACAAGAAAAATGACCAGCTGGGTGAAGAGAATCTGCAGCTTGGAAGTGTGGAATGAAGCTGAACAATCAAAACAAAATTTTCACCCCCATGCAAAAAAATAGGATATAACTTTTTAAAATTTTTATCAGTATCCTCAGTGAGGTTTGAGAGGATATTACTTCATTACTAAAACAAAACAGGTTATCCTTATTACCACTGAGTGAAAGTAAGGTTCTTAAGTGCCCTGCAAGGCCTTGGGCCTGTCCTCTTCTACTCTTGTCCAGCCCACTCAACCTGCCCAGCCACACAGGGCTCCTTGCTGTTCTTGAGCAGGTGGGCTGTTCACACCTTCTGGCCATTCTCTCTGTCTGGGAAGCTCTTGAATAGTCACACAGCTAACTCCCTTACCCTTTCAAAACTCCAGAGTGATGCAAGGTAGGTGCTCAATAAGTAGTTGCTGAAAGAATGAAATAAATAGGAAAATTCAAAAGTAATCTCAGTATAAGGATATTTCCCCCTTTTAAGTGATATTGGCATCATTTTGTGTGACAGAGTCCTAAGGACACTGGTTATTGCTCTAGACTTACCTAAGTCAAATTCTGATGCCTTTCCTTTTGAGAAATTTGTAAATTAGTACAGTTTTCCTCTTAAAGCAGCACTTAAGATTTGGGCTCTGACTGTGATTTAAGCTATAAGCTAGCAGAGCTTTGGCTTTCATTTTGGCATGGTGGGTGGGAGGGGAGAAGATGTGCATTGGGTAACTGTGACCCAATCCAGGATCTTGGACCTGTAATGGTTCTGCTAACTTCAGTCAAGTGTTTATGTTTCACCCCATTGCCTTAGCCTAGGTAAGTGTCACTCCTGAATACTTAAGGATAATTCCAGCTTTTGAGTACAGTGTAAATAAACTCTTTAGGAAAAAAAAAATAAGATTATTGCATTCTTTCCCAGACACTGTTAGGCCTTACAGACAGAACCAGAAGAAACATCTCAGCCAAACCCTTTTGATTTGACCTGCCTCAGAGTGCCTGTGATTCCAAAGAGAAAAGAGTCTGCTAACTAAACAGCTTACAACATACACTGCCTTGTTGTGCATGTTTATTTTGAACTTTTTAAAAAGATAATGAATTTGTGCAATTTGCATGAACAATTAGGTTAAATCTTGCCAGATCCTCACTTCATTGGGTCCAGTGGATTGCCTTTGGGTTCCTGTTTCTAGTCTTCAGCTCCATTATCTTCCCTTCTCCCTCTTTTAACAGATGGTTTTGGGGACCACCAGGGTCCCTTCCAACTGTAATAGTCTGTGATTTTTTTGTTGGTTTTTTAAAAATCTTAATATTTATTTATTTATTTATTTATTTATTTATTTATTTATTTATTTATTTATTTTCAGCGAAGGGTCTCTTCCAACTATAATAGTCTATTTTTTTGCTGTTCTTTTAATTAATTAATAATTTATTTATTTTCAGCCAAGGAAATAACACAATCAGATTTATGCTTTCTTGAGATAACCTGGCAGCATTGTATGGAAAGGGAGAAAGGAAATGCAGAGTACAGTTAAAATCATTTTACAGGGTATTATGGTAGAGGTGTACGGAAACTATTTCTGACTGAAATAAAGAGGCTAGAAGTCTGAGGAGGAGAGGTTGGACTGAGCAGGACTGCAGATGCAGAACAAGAAAACTCAGGATCAGGAATTGATTGAAGCTGGGCCACAAGCAGAAGAATGAATGAAAGATGATTTTGAGACTCTGAGCGTGGAAGGCTAAAAAGGTTAGCATAAGAGCACTTATTTACTAAGTGCTCCCTTATACATGCATTTCTTATAGAACTTCACTTACTGATTTAGTCTCTAGCCCTTATGGTTCTGGTTTATTTGCTGTTTGAAATGTTCATTTGTGAGCAAATATGGATAGATGTTACTATTCTGAAATCAGCATTTTTTTCCTAGTCAGTCATCCCAACCCTCCCCAAAATAGTAAAAATTGCTGGAGGGGACACACACACACACACACACACACACACACTCTGTAGTTTAGGAAAAATGATGTTCAATTTCTGAAAATTGCAAATTAAAAAAGAAATACGCAAAAAATAGTTGAAAGCATAAGATATTACTTGAGAACAAATTTGAGATTTAGTGAAAATTGGTTTTATTACGCTGCAAGTTGTTTCTTTAAAAGATCTAAAATTATGTATGTATTTTAGGGTAAAAGATCTTTTTGAGGTTTGTGTTTAAAGTTATTTTAAAGTTAAATTTTAATAAAATTTCAGAGAAGAGTAGACTATAAGAGTACACATTTTGAACCAAATAAAGAATACTTTTCCCATTATCTGTTTTAAGATTTTTTTTTAAAACCTCACCCAAGGATATTTTCCATTGATTTTTAGAGCAAATGGAAGAGAGAGGAGAGGGAAAGACATAGAGAAATTTCATTATGAGAGAAACACATCGATTGGTTGCCTCCTCATGTACCCTGACCAGGGCCCCGGCTGGGGAGGAACTTGCAACTGAGGTACATGCAACTGAACCCTTCAGTCCACAGGCGGACACTCTATCCACTGAGCCAGACTGGCTAGGGCTCAGATTGTTTTAAAAACACTATTATTAAAATCAGATTGTAGTCAGACACTGGTTTAAAGAAGAATCTCATGATCATATTAGACAAGTGTTAAAAACCTGGGAAAATCATATGATTAAAGATTATGCAGTGTCCTCTTATAATGAAAGAAGCACTCTTTATTGAAGGAGGAGAGCTTATAAAGAGAAAAAAAATAATTTTTGGTTGTTTGACACTCACTTAAATCAGAAAATAGAAGCCAAAAATGTTGCTTGGATACATTGTCTGGATACTTCTTTTCAGAGGTTGGGATTCTAAACCTGCAGTAGCTTTTAATGTATTAGCAAGATGCTGTCCAGATAGAGTCAGCAGTTGGCTCTGTTGTTTAGTGTTGATTCTTTGTCCAATACCTATAATGAATAACATCCTACTGTATTAGTTGTATATGTCAGGACTTTATTCTTGCAGAAGGTAGTGCATTACATTTCAGTTTCAAGAATAAATTTCAGTGAGAAGGATAATTATCCAATCAAGTTATAAAACACCATCCAAAGAATAAGTCTTTAAAACACTTTCATAAATAAAGAATATTTTATCTGCCTCCCTCTCCCAATTTAGGGATTCACATTCTTATTTCCTTTTATGTCTTTGTAGTTATTTTTACTATGTAACTGCAGGATAGGTAAGGTGGAGTAAAGTTGAAATACTTTAAGAGCATTCTAGTGGCAGTTTGTTGTTTTTATTTCAGATGCACTGTTGGAAATGACAGAAATTACTACTGTGTTTTTAGGTTATATTTAAGGAAATACAAATTAACAGTGAAGACAGTGAGGAATTTTTTGAGCCTTAGAGAACTGTAGGGCAAAAACAATCTGTTTTCAGAACAGTTACTTAGTTGGGCCTCTAGAATGGAGTAGAATAGAGTATTGTTTTGAGAACCTATTATATGAAAAAAAATTAAACTCAAGTAATTGTTAGATTTTGTGAAACTCAGTGTCAAATAGAATTCATCAGTGAAAGAACAAAAAAATGTCCAAAAGATTACGGGATAAGAAATTTTCATTGACTTCCTGAGTTAACTTCTAATCTCCCCAAGTTTAGTCCTTGATGGCAGATATCACTCTTTTAGGAGCTACATTTTGTTTTGAAAAGATAAAGCTGCACTATGAGGGAAGGTAGGGATAAGAGATCAACCAAAGGACTTGTATGTATACATATGAGCATAACCAGTGGACACAGACGGTGGGGGTGGGGAAAGGAGGTGAGGGGGGGAGATGTGCTGGAGGTTGAGGGAAGCCAGGGAGAGGTCAGTGGGGGAAAAGGAGACTTATATAATACATTAAACAATAAAGAATTTAAATTAAAAAAAGATAAAGCTGCAATTAACATATGATTGCATCAAGTTGGGTTTTGGGCTTAATTTGGAGAGCCCAAAGTATTAGAAGTGTGTCTGACAGTCTGTCGTCATCCTGGGTTCTTCAGAAGTGTATAATAACTATACATACTTAAGCCAATGAAAAATTAAAAACACCTTTAAAAGGCAAGCTTTTAAGTATAAAGAAGCATTTTAGCCTATAGATTTTAATGTGAGCATTACAATAAATCAGGAAGCCTTAAAGTATAAAGAGAGAAATATGTTTTCACAAAAATAAAGTAGATAGTGTAATTATTCTAGTTAAAAAATAATACATTTTATTGTAAAACCTTCAACTAATTCAGCAAGGCAAAAATTGCCAGTAAGCCGATGGTTTGTCATTTTTATAGAAATTAATGTGAAATTGTTCCCAAAGAACCAAGACTTTACAATGAAAAGTTCAGGGACAACTGAATGTACTTGAAAAATTAAAATAATTTTGCAGACTGACACCAAACAAATGCTATAAAGTTGAAGTTTTCAGGATAACTAAGAATACAAGTATAGTTTTTTGACAAGTTTTTCAAATCCTTTTTGGTTGTATCCCACAAAGTTCACCCTTCAAAAAAAATTTCCTCACAGATTTCCAACTGAAGCATTTAGAAAATGAAATCCCAGTCTATTAAATAATTCCAACTGTAGTAAGTAAATGCTATCCTATTTATAGTATTAGTCTGAAATGGATTCCTTATAGCAAAATAAAAATTATAAACAAAAATAAAACATTGGCCACTTTGCTTAAGTATCTTCCCAAGGTGAATTATATGCTGAAAATTAGAGAGAAGATAGGAATCATTCTTTAGAAGGTGTCCCCTGAATACTGATTTCCGAGGAAGAAGCTTTCCATGTGGGAACAAAAGGTGTCTCCTTATAGCTTTGGCTGTTAGTCCTCATGTGATGGAAGGTGAATTGGTGATGTCTTTGGCACTTGGGTGTTTTAAAGATCTTATGTAGTACATTTAGTTGATAGGTTTGCTTCATTCTTGAAAGAGTTGTATGCATTAAAGACTTCATCAAATTGCATTGTATTTTGTGTGTTTTCCAGGCATCTGCATTCAGGTGTAGGTAGTACTGTTTTTCAAGCCCAGGAAGGGCAGGGTGCTCAGTTGCCTTTATAAAGCCAATTTCTTGGTTGACTGCGATTGAGTGCAGAATTATAATACTGAGGGCCTAATTTATAACAGAAAATGCAGGAGTGCAAACCTGTTAAGCCCCTTATACATGTATAAATAAGGTAAACAATGGGAGATTAGTATGGAATATTGTTTGATGTGGATAATCTTAAAAACAAATTTCCTTGGCCTGTGCATGTTTGTACCTGTTAGCACAGAGAAAACTTGTAGAAATCTGTGCATCACCTTTGAAATATAATAAAGCCAGGGAGAAGAAGAGAAGCGATGTGAGACAGCTGCTGCTCGGATTGGCAGCCTGTTTATAATCTGAAAGGCTCGTAGTTAGATTGCTGTGCTGTGTGCTGTGCTCTCACACGTCAGATAGGAATGATGATTTGTGTGTGTGTGTGTGTGTGTGTGTGTGTTCTATTCTCACGCTTTTAATTTTTCAGAAAAGGTTTCCTTTTCCTGCATAGAAATAGAGCATACTAGCAAAAGCATATTTTCTCTGTTCCAAATATTTCAACAGTCTCTCCTCAGGACCCCTGGGCATTTTCAGTGCTGGGGAAAGACCTGTAGTGGGCCAGGCATTTAAAGATGTGAGGCCTCCTCAGCATTCTTCATGAGCCTGCCTCTGCTGAATGAGTGAGTCATGTGGGACAGAATGTCGCATTTCAGTACCTTTTGGTTATCTGTGCACGTTAGACAATAACGATTGCCAAGCCAACGTGTCTCAGGTTTTTTAATTACAGATTTAAATGCCCACAGGACCTCTGCTCATATGTTAATTCCACTGTTTGACTTTAAAGGATTTTTTTTTTGCATTTTCTAATTCAGATTATAAAAGGCAGTCAGCCATTCAGTGTGGAGACAGCTTACCACATAAACTTGTTTGAGGGGCAAGCAGGGCATATAAAGCTTTTCCACATTTTTATATTGAGAAGAGGGGAAAAACCCTCCTCAATACTTTTTCTTAGATTTATTTTAAAGGGCCAAAAAGAGATATATTAATAAAAATAACCTTGACACCTGTTTTTGCAAAGGATCACAAAGCATTGGGATGGCATTATTAAGGCCCTGTATTGTCTGTGTGTACGCACCTTGTACATACTATCTACGTCATAGATTGTCAGCAACTATGACAGTTTTCTACCCAGGGCAGTTTTCTCCAAGGTGCACTTTACCAAAAAACACTTTCTGTGCCACTGAGCTTGAATGTTTTCAGAACATTATATTAGAATTTTAAAATTCAGTTAAGACATAATCATATAGATATTCTAACCCAAAAGGACTGACAATTTAAAAGCCATACTTGTCCTGGCTAAATTCCAATATGCTAAAGTTGCGAGGTCGATTCCCTGATCAGGCACACACAAGAATCAACCAGTGAATGCATAAATGGGTGGAACAACAAATCTATCTATCTCCCCCCTCCTCCATCCCTCCTTTCCTTTTTCTCTCAAATCAATAACAATTTTTTTAAACAAATCAAACTTAACAGTTTGGGATATTTGGATATTTTGGTTTATCCTTAGTCCATGTCTCTCACATAATCATGAACAATCAGAAATGGGACTTTGTCCAGTCCTCCTCAGAGAACTAGAGAGAACAAGATACATTTAAATAACTTACAAGTCATGATCTGGAATTTCCTTTAAAAGGACATTATTGGTACATTGGCAAAATCTATTTGAATAAGATCTATAGATAATAGTATCAATGTTGATTTTATGATTTTAACGCTAACATTTCATTTTAAAAACTAGAGTCCCAGTGCAGGAAACCCCTCAGCCCGGCCTGCACCCTCTCCAATCTTGGACCCCTTGGAGGATGTCTGACTGCCACAGGGATCGGGCCTAACCAGTAGTTAGACATCCCTCTCGCAATCTGAGACTGCTGACTCCCAACTGCTCACCTGCCTGCCTGCCTGATCGCCCCTAACCCCTCTGCATGCCAGCCTGATCACCTCTAACCTCTCTGCCTGTCTGCCTGATCACCCCTAACTGCCTCTGCCTGCCTGCCTGATCATCCACAACTGCCCTCCCCTGCCAGCCTGATCTCGCCTCTAACTGCTCTCTCCTGCTGGCCTGATTGCCCCTAACGGTCTCTGCCTGCCTGATTACCCCTAACTGCCCTCCCCTGCTGGCCTGATCTTGCCCCCAGTTGCCTTCCCCTGCCAGCCTGGTCGCCCCCAGCCTCCCATTCCTTATGGCCTGATCTTGCCCCCAACTGGCCTCCCTTGCCAGCCTGATTGCCTCTGACTGCCTCTGCCTCAGCTCCCACCACCATGGCTTTGTCCGGAAGGAAGTCAGACGTCTGGAAGATGGCTGGTTGAACCGGTCTAATTAGCATATTACCCTTTTATTAGTATAGATAGTTTATATAGGATAGGATTGCTTAAATGGGTGGGGGAGCCTTTTTCAGCAGGAGGAGATGCTCTTGGCAGACAAAAACACTTAATCCCTATATCTGGACTGATAGCCAGCCATATGCACCATACTACCAAATGGTCATTAAAAAATTGAATCACTTTCTTACACCTTACACCAAACAGCTGTTGCTCTTAAAACCCCTCCTCAGCCCCCACTTTAAGGTTCTGCCTTCGCAGTTCACCCAGAGTAGGTTCTGACTGGTTGATTTCTATGCCATTCAGTATCAAAAGCCCTGCTGTCTAGGCTGCCATTGGCTTCTCACAATTCACCCAGATTTGGTTCTAATTGTTTTGTTTCTATGCCAGTCAGTGTCAGAAGCTCTGCCTCCTAGGCAGCCATTCACCCAGATTTGGTTCTGATTGGTCAGTTTCTATGCCAGTCAGCGTCAAAAGCCCTGCCTCCTAGGCAGCCACTGGCTCCTTGCAGTTCACCCAGATTTGGTTCTGATTGGTCGATTTCTGTACCAGTCAGCATCTTGGGG
>PVJC01036430.1:0-17725 GCA_004026665.1 Murina feae | reverse complement strand
CTTTTCTTTCCGAGACACACAAAATAATGAAAATTCTAGTTATTCTTTATCCTTGTAAACATATGCTATGTTTAATATTTTTAAATTGTAAGCCTAAAAATCAGTATAGTGTCTACTTGTTTTGTTTTAAATCCATTTCCATAAGAAACGTGATTATTAATTTATCCATTTATTTACACTGCTTTTATCTCTTGTTGAAAGGTCTGGTCAGAAACTTTTGCAATTTTTAAAATGAAGTTAGGATTTAACCAATAAGAGGACAGTTCAGCATCTAAGACATCTCTATTTGCTTCACTCATTTCTTAAGGGCTCAATTAATTTCTTTGCCATTTGGAAGTATATGTTTTGAATACTGGAAGCAAAGGGGATCAAGCCCACCACCTTATATGTGTCCTGACTGAGAATGCAACCACGACCTCATTTCATACATCAATGCGCAACCATTGAAACACACTGGCTAGACTCTTCTAAGCTTTTAAGGGATCTCACTGAACCTGCAACTGGGGCAGCAAAGAGCAGTGGCAGCTCATCCTGGGCTAACCCCCAGAACTGACGCTCAAGGCTTTCTTTTCTCTGACCTTCCAGTGAGCTAACAGCAGCCCCCCTCATGCTCATTTATTTCCCACAATATTTCTAGGAGCCAAAAGAGCCCGGCCTCATCTCTTTGCTGTTCCTTCTTCTATCCTAAGCCCCAGTTTTTCTTCGTTATGGCCAGCTTTAATCAATGTTCCCTCAAAATCTCTGAACTCGTGTTGTAAAACCTTTTCTGCATGAAGTCAAGAACTCAAACACTATAAGGCCAAGCTGAGGCAGGCCAGATCCAGGCTGGTTCCTATTTCCTAAAAGTTATGCCTGGGACATCCTGTATAAAGACAGAACAGGGCATGATTTTGCTTATAAGACTTGGAAGAAAACCTGATGACCCCACTCGCTTTGCTTTAGTTGAGTCAACTCAGTCTTAACACGATTCATTTTTTTAATGTCTTTATTGATTTTTTAGAGAGAAAGAGAGAGGAAGAAACATCAATGATGGGAGAAAATCATTGACCAGTTTTCCCCCTACTGTGATGGAACTCACAACCTGGGCATGTGTGTTGATCTGAAATTGAACCAGCGATATCTTGGTCCATGGGTCTACACCCAACCACTGAGCCACACCTACTGTGCACACTATTCTTTTTTATTGTTCACTCTATAACAGATGTTCCCAATTTCTGGCATACCCCTCCCCCTTTTACTCCCTCTACCCTGCCCCCACTGCTTCTAGGCCCTCACCAATTATTGTATATGTCCATGGCCTATGTACATGTGTATATACCTTTTAAAATATTTTTTATTGATTTTAGAGAGTGGAAGGGAAAAGGAGAGATAAAAACTTCATTGACAAGAGAAAATCGCTGATTAACTGTCTCCTGCACATCCCCATCCCCACACTGGGAACTGAGCCTGCAACACATGTATGTATCCTGACCAGGAATAGAACCAGTATCACATGACCTCATCATTCATGAAATATAAAGAACAACATAAATTGATGAACAAAAATAGATTCAGACACACAAAAGACTTGAACAGACCAACAAACTTCAGAGAGAAGGCAGGGAGATGGGAGAGGGGGTTGGAGATCAACCAAAGGACTTGTGTGCATGCATATAAGCAGCACCACTGTACACAGACGCTAGGAAAATGAGGGCATGTGCTGGGGAGGGGGGTGACCAGGGAAAACCAATGGAGGATAACGAGACAAATGCAGTAATGTATGTAATACTTTAAACAATAAAGAATTTTTAAAAATAAATATATAAAAGCAAAACAAAAAAATGAACTATGATCTCTTGATTCAAAGCTTGAGGATCAACCATTGAGCCATACCAGCTGGAATATATTATTTAAAAAAAATTTTAAAGTACATGTATTTTTTATTGTTGGTAGCATTACAGATGTCTCCCATTTCCCCCCTGTGTATATATTCTTTGGTCGATCGCTTGAATTCCTCCCCAGCTTCTTCACCTTGGAGATGTCGAAGTCTGCTCCCTTTAGTCAGGCATCTGGTCTCATCTTGTTCCTCCCCAGATGTCACTTACCAGGACACAACACCTTTATTCCCCAAGTAATTGGATGGGATACTAGTAGTCCCCTGGGCGGTAGAGAAAACTACATTACCCAGAAGGAGATGCGCGGACATCTGCGGAGGTAAAAGGCATTTTGGTGTTTGCGCTTCCGGTTAGGGTGGGACTTGCGCTTTCTTCTTCTTGTTCGTCATTTTAACTTTTGGGTCTTTGTTAATAGAGTCCCAGGCTTCAGGGCGCTGGTCGTGAGGAGGAGGAGGCCTGGGAGGCAGCGAGCCTGCTGTGCGGGGTGTGTCTGAGGCTCCTTGAGCCCCAACAGCCCGAGATCGGGGTCCCCGTGCCTCCCGGACTCCTCTCTGCTCACAGCGTTCCCGCAGCCTGACCCCATTTACCCTCCAGCCTTGGGGACCAGCCTCTCAGGTCCCGCCGCCCAGGTCCCAGCGTTCAGAATGGTGAGTCCCTCGGGGGTGACACATGGTTGATGGGGGAAGAGGGTGAAAGGCTGCAGGGCCACCTTGTAAGGACGTGATGGTGCGACTGAGCCGGGAGGACTCGGGAACCCGGGCCTGTTGTGGGTGTAAAGGCGACAGAGATGAGGGGAGGTTCTGCAGGAGGAGTTTTACTTACATTCTCAGGACGCTGGAGCCACAGATGGTTGTGAAAAAGAGGGACATTTTCTGAGGCAGGATTCTAACGTTTCCTAGCATTGCCGAGAGGAAGGACAGACTAGAGGACAGAGGACAGCAGCTGTGGACAGGAAGGGGAAGTCCTGCAAATGATAAGGGAACTGGCAAGAGTGAGCGCTGAGGACTGAGCCCTGAGGAGACACAGGCGTCTGGAGGGCACCTGGCCTCTGGGCTGGGCAAGGGCACTGAGCAGCCTGAGCCCTTAGAGGCTGGTGGTTGCAGGCTCTCAACAGGCCATTTTCTTTCCACAAATTTCTGCAAATGCAGAATTGATTACATTATGGGTTTGTGGAGCTTATTTCAGGGCCTCACACACTTGTGGCCTCTGAGAGAGTAGAGTCCTGGGACTGTCAGCAGCTCTTACAGCCCTTGGACCTGGGGGCTTGGAACAGACACTAAGCCCAGAATCCTAAGGCCAGGACTAGGGCTTCATGATGTGGACCTTGTGTTTGGCAACCAGTGTGATGAGTGCGAGGTCCTCCAGACATAGGTTCCAGAATGTGCCAAGGCTTAGAGTGAAGAGTGAGCTAAATCAGGAACCTGCAGGTATGTTTTTAAAAATACGTATTTTTTTATTGCTTTAGATGTAGAAAGGAAGGGAGAGGGAGAAAGACAGAGAAACAGGGATAAGCAAGAAACAAGGATTGGTTGTCACCTGCACAATCCAGCCCCAAACCCAGTCATGTGACCTCACCAGTGCATGGGTCTGTGCTCAACCAACTGAGACACATCAGCCAGGACTGTAGGTCACTTTAATACTGGGAATCATGGCCAGGTTGGTAATGGTAGTAGTTGTTCAGAACTGACAGTGTGAACCTGAGGACTTGCTTTCCTGCTGGGGCGACTGTTTGTTGAAGGTGGTGTCACAACACAGCATAGGAACAGAAATTGTCATGTAGAACTTGGAAGAGTGATAATTGTTTTGCAGTGACCAAGGCCTTTAAAAGATGAGTGGACCTGAGATTAATTGGAGCCCAAAGAGTAATTCAAACAAGATGAGACTGGGGCTGATACATATCAACTTTGATAAACTCTCACCAGGATTTTGTTGTGACCCTTGGTGTGGCCTGGCTGTGGGGAGTTGCAGTCAGTCTTGTGGATTAGCTTAGAAGCTTGAGTCATCATCTGTGCATCTCACTGGGCATGGTGCAGAGGGCCATCAGTGCTGGAACTTGAGTGAAAGTTAAGTGAGGGATGTTGGCTGTGACTAGTGAAGGGACATCAAGTGCAGCATAACAGAAGGTAGGTTATGGATATCTGAGATCTGATTGTCGCTCTTAAGAGTTGAGGTTAAAGGAAAAAAAAGTCATGGAGACAGACCTACCTTGTACGACTCAAAGCACCCTCTATGAGTGTGGACTATCAGAGTCTGGGCAGTGTTTGATCCTGATTCAGTTTGGCAAACATCATCTGGACATACACACGCCGAGTAATAAATAAAAGGACAGGAGATGAGTGTGGGGGCTGGGGTTGTGGAAGTGAAGGTGTGAGAGAGGTTTCAGAAAGGGAATGTGAATTCATGGCCACAACGCTCTGACATTGAAATAAGAGTGAATGAAGAAAGCATCCATTTCTGGTGGTGCATGGATGATTCAAAAAGGTGAATTTTAAGGTAATTGCCTGGAAAGAGAGGTGAGTGGGTGCTACCTTCTAGGTTAAGACTTTTTGCCATTTAACCAACCACGAGCCTTTTATTGTTGTGAGTGACACACTGGTTGATGGGAATGAGATAACATTCATCAGTGTTACCCAGGCTTGTACATCTCCAATGGCATGGGTAATGGAGAAGGATCAGAGAGAAATAGATTAGGGAGATGGTAAACTAGAATTTTGAAAAAGAAGGTGATTAGGTTAAAATTTATCAGTGCCATGACAAATTTGCATTACCTTTGAAGTTGTGCCACTGGGAATGAAGCTGTGTGAGAGAAGTGTTGTTGAAAGAACTATATTTAGCAGATTGTGAAAAGTGATGGCCTCAGCATCTTGGGATTGGGGGCAAGCAGGTGAATTGTGATGCCATGTTGTGAAAAAAAGAGGGACATTTTCTGAGGCAGGATTCTAACTTTTCCTAACATTGCTCAGAGGAAGAAGAGACTAGAAGACAGAGGACAGCAGCTGTGGACAGGAAGGAGAAGTCCTGCGAATGATAAGGTAACTGGCAAGAGTGTGCACTAAGGACTGAGCTCTGAGATAACACAGGCATCTGAAGGTCACCTGGCTTCTGAGCTGTGCAAGGGCACTGAGCAATTTTGCTAGGCTCTCAACAAACCGTTTTCTTTCCCTGAATTCCTGTTAATGCACAATCAAATGGTGTACGGTTTTCAAGAGCTTTGTTGCCTTGTTCCCCCGATCAAAGCCTGGGTTGCCCCTGGCAACCTAAGGTCCCAGCCTGGTAGGTATCTAGGGTTTGTTTATCTTCTATAATTGAAACTTTGTAGCCTTGAGTAGAGCTCAGGGCCCGCAGGGTCATGGCTTCCTCCATTGCCTGGGGCAACTCCAGCTCTGTGACTGCTGCCATCTTAGTTGGGTTAATTTGCATATTTGCTCCTGATTGGTTGGTGGGAATGGCTTGTGGGCGTGTCTTGTGGGTGTAACAGAGTGAGGGTTAATTTGCATATTATTTTTTTATTAGATTAGATTACAGTTGGCATACAGAGAGCGTAGCCAATGAGCGGTAAGAAAAGGTGTTTCCTCTGTAGTTCACTCCCCTCCCCGGCTCCACCCCTGCCCCTCCAATGCCACCTCCATCCCTGCCCAGGCTTACAACCTCTGGCCAAGAATACAGGCCTGGGGAGGAACTCCCAAGCCCTTCCGATCACCGGCTTCACAGAGCCTAGGCCTCTGCAATCACCGGCTCTTATCCTGCCTCCTGCCATCGCCAGCTCTGCCCTTGCCCTAGTTGCAACCTCTGGCCAAGGCTGCAGGCCTGGGCAGGGGACCCCCAGATGCATGCTTTGCTGACTCCACGGGTGCCCAGATCCCTGCAATCGCAGGCTCCACTCCTGCCCCTTCTATTGGTGGCTTTGCGGAACCCAGGCCCCTGTGATCTCTGGACTTGCCCCTGCCCAGGTTTATGCCTGAGTAGGGTACCCTCATACCCCTCTAATCACCGGCTCTGCCCTAGCTCACTCCAATCACTGGTTCCACCCTTGCCAAGCCTGAGGCCTCTGGCGAAGGCCTCTGGCCTGGGCAGGGGACTTCCAGGCCCCTCTCCCTTTTCGTCCTGTCGGGCCCCCGGCCTCCCCGCCACCTGCGTGGCTAATAGGTCTTACCACTTCAGTGTGGGTCTGAGCCGGACTGGGCACCTCCATCTTGTGGCTATGGAGGCGACTGTCTTTCTGATGGAGTGGTGCCTAATTTGCATATTACTGTTTTATC
Source organism: Murina feae (assembly GCA_004026665.1). Lineage (NCBI taxonomy): Eukaryota > Metazoa > Chordata > Mammalia > Chiroptera > Vespertilionidae > Murina > Murina feae. Next base: position 11,592 of record PVJC01036430.1, on the reverse strand, counting down.
AGATAGAATGTGGTTATAGGTGCCTCTATCTTGAGGCTATGGGGGTGACCATCTTGTGGCTATGGGCACCGCTATCTTGTGGCCATGGGGGTGGCCATCTTTGTCATAGAGTGACATCTAATTTGCATATTACCCTTTTATAGATAGGATGTGGCTATGGGTGCTTCCATCTTGTTTCCATGGGGGTGGTCATCTTTTGGCCATGGGGGTGGTCATCTTTTGGCCATGGGTGCAGCCATCTTTGTCACTTAGTTATGCATAATTTGCATATTATTCTTTTGATAGGAGATATATATAGATATATCTATATATATCTATATCTATATATATATATATATATATAGAGAGAGAGAGAGAGAGAGAGAGAGAGAGAGAGAGATTGATTTTAGAGGTAGAAATGGAGGAAGAGAGACAGAGAAACAGTGATGAGCAACAAACAAGGATTGGTTACTGCCTGCACAACCCCTGTTATAGATCCAGCCCATAACCCAGGCATGAGATCTCACCAATGCATGGGCCTATGCTCATCCAACTAAACCACATCATCCAGGACTGTAGATCACTTTAATACAGGGAGTCATGGTCAGGTTGGTAATAGTACTAGTAGCTCAGAAGGGACAGGGTGAGCCCATCCTTTCACTGGGTCCACTATTTGTTGCAGGTGGGTATCACAACAGAGCATAGCAGTAGATGTTGAAATGTAGAGTGTGGGAGAGAGAATCGTTTTGCAGTGGCCAGGGCCTTAAAAACATGAGTGGATGTGAGATGAATTAGAGGTCGGAGAGTAATTCAAACAATATGAGATTGGGTTGGTACATATTTATTTCTGTAACACTCACCAAGATAATGTGGTGACCCTCAGTGTGCTCCGGCTGGGGGAATAACAGTTAGTCTTGTGCATTAGCATAGTGGCTTGAATGGTCATCTCTGAGACTCACTAAGCATGTACAGAGGGCCTGCACAGCTGGGACTTGCGTAACGGTTAAGTGAAGAGATGTCGGCTGTGACTGATGAAAGGACATCAAGTGCAGCACCAGGGTAGGTGGGCTCTGGGTATCTGAGATCTGATTGTGATTCTTTATAGGTTAGATTGAAGGAAAAACAGTCATGGAGAGATGCCTTCATAGAGGACTCAGGCTGACTATGAGTGTGGATTATCAGAGTCTGGGCAGTACTTAATCCTGTTTGAACTTGGCAAGCATTCTCTGGACCACATGTTTGTGAGTAAGAGCATAAGGAGATGACTGTGGGGGCTGGGAGTGTTGGAGGGGAGATGTGAGAGACGTGTGGAAGACAGAGTGATCTGCACTTGGAGAGCAAGTGAGACTTCATGGCCCGATCACCCTGACATTGAATGAAGGGAGAGTCCATTTCTAGTGCAATCTGGATGATAAAATAAGGGTGAGTTTGGGGTAATTGCCTGAAAAGAGGGGTATTTTGGTGCTACCTGCCAGGTTCAGGGCTTAGATGACATATATGTACCCACCTGCCTTTTGTTGTTGGGGTGACACACTGATGGTTAGGAATGAGACAGTATACATAAGTGTTTGTTACCCAGGCTTAGAAATCTCCATGGGCATGGGTAACGGAAAAGGGTTAGAGAGAAATGGATTATGGAGGTGGTAATCTATATTTTTGAAAAGTAAGGTAATGAGGAAACAACCCGTCCCCGCCATGGCAAATTTGCATTACCTTTGAAGTTGTGCCTCTGGGAATGAAGCTGTGTGAGAGAAGTGTTCAAAGAACTATGTGCAGCAGGTAGTACAAAGCAATGAGCGCAGCACCCTGGGATTGTGGTTTAAGGGTGAAGTGTGATGCCACATTTTTGGTGTCTTTGAGGAACAATCTGAGGGACTATAAAGGTAATGCCTGACAAGACCAATATGAAATCACTCACATTCTCTTTATGGCCAACATCTCTTCCTACCCTCTGTTCTTGATAGCCACTCTACTGTCAAGAGGAAGTGTGGCATATATGTGAATCCCATAGTTCATTTATCTTGTATCTGCTCAGCTGCCTTTATTGTGGGAAGACAAAATAACAGTAGAAATATAACATGAGTAGTGGCCCAGTGCACGAAATTCGTGCACATTAAAGGGGATTAATTAGCCCTAGCTGGTTTGGCTGAATGGATAGAGTGTCAGCCTGCGGACTGAAGGGTCCCAGGTTCGATTCCAGCCAAAGGCACATGCCTGGGTTGCGGGCTCAATCCCCAGTGGGGGGTGTGCAGGAGGCAGCCAATCGATGATTCTCTCTCATCATTGATGTTTCTATCTCTCTCTTTCCCTTCCTCTCTGAAATCAATAAAATATATTTAAAAAGGGGGAGATTAATTAGAGGAAATACTTTGATATTGCTATTTGTCCTTTCTCTGTAATAGAAGTGTCAGAGATGAAAGAAAATTAGTAAAACATATATGAAAATCTTCCTCCTATCAGAGTCTGGGGTTCACCACAGAACCCAAAGTCAAATCTTCAACTACCCACGTGCACGTCAAAATCACTCGAGACCCAAACCTGGCCGGCCCCCCTTTATTGGCTAGATCCAGACCCAGCCAGTCCGACCTTGTCAAGCCCTGCCACATTTGGAGTGCAGCCTCAGGTCCCCTGGGTGCCAGGGCGGGGGGCGTGGCCTGAGGTCCACGTCAAGCCCCACTGGGCAGAGGGAGCGGCCTGTGATCCCCCAGCCTGGCTCTGGGTCAGGGGGCACAGCCTGAGGTCCCCTGGCCTGGCACTGGGGTATAGGGCATGGCCTGAGGTCCCTGGCCTGGCACCAGGGAAGAGGGTGCAGCCTGAGTTCCTCTGCCCTGGTCCCAGGGTGAGGGGAGCAGCCTGAGGTCCCCCAGTCCAGCACTGGGGCGGGGGGTGCAACTTGACGTCCCCTGTCAAGCCCCACCGGGCAGGGGGCGTAGCCTCATGTCCCCTGGCCTGGCACCAGGGTGCAGGCATGGTCACAGGTCCCCTGGCCTGGTGCCAAGGTTTGGGTGTGGCCTGAGGTCCCCAGCCTGACACCAGGGCAAGGGGCATGGCCTAAAGTCCCCTGTCCAGCCCTGTGGGTGGAAGGCACAGCCTGAGATCCCCTGTCAAGCCCCATGCAGGAGGTGGAGTGGGCACGCAGCCTCAGGTTCCTGCCGATTGCTCCTTAAGGCTCGTTATGGGAACATAGCCTCAGCTGTGGGTGCAAATTGACTGGAGTGACTGTCAATTTGCATATTCCCTCTTTATTATATAGGATAGTGACTTTCATGCAATGAAGGCCGGTATCTCCTCTGGTGTTTGTGGAGTGGAGAGAGCAGATTCATGTGCAGGGTGGGAATATGACAGAGTTGGAACCTTAGGGGTGAATCTGATCCTGGGATGTACTCTCCCCATTATGACAGTACTAGAGGCCCTGTGCACAAAAATTTGTGCACTCGGGAGGTCCCTCAGCCCGGCCTGTACCCTCTTGCGCGGCCTGGGACCCCCTGGGGATGTCCACCTGCTGGCGTGCCTGATCAGCCTGGCTGAGGGGTGATGGCTGTTTGCAGGCTGGCCAAACCCCCCGGTCGGGTCCCCCACCCCATTGGGTTGTGGCCAGCCTGGGTGCGGGCCTGAGGGCCGTTTTCAGACTTTCAGCCTGCCCACAGTCCCTTCAGGTTTTGGGCCCCTACTGGGGTACCTGGCCAGCCCGTGTGAGGTGCTGATGGCTGTTTGCAGGCTGGTCAAGCCCCCCAGGGGGGTCCCTCACCCCATTGGGGTGTGGCCAGCGTGGGTGACAGGCTGAGGGGCTCTTTCAGGCTTTCAGGCTGTCCACAGCTCCCATTGACCCAATGTCCCAGCAAGGCTGGCTAGATGCAGGGTCCTGGGGTTTGTTTATCTTCTGTAATTGATACACTGTTCCTTTAAGTCGAGCCTAGGCAGGTAACGAAGCTGGCAGCCGAGACTGCTGTTTGTTTCAGCTCCTGAGGCTTCTAGGACTGATACTTTGTTGCAAATAGGATGTTGCCTGGAGCTGGGAGAAGGCCAGCAGGGCTTGCAAACAATTTCACTCCTGCTGCAATGGACGCTGCTTGTTTACTCAGCTCCATGAGTTCCAGCCTCCATCTTGGCTAGGTTAATTTCATACAGCCGCTCTGATTAGGTGGTGGGCGTGGCTTAGGTGTCCCAAAGCGATGGTCAATTTCAATATTATGCTTTTATTAAACAAGATTTGAACTTTGAGGATATGGCCATTGACTTCTCTCAGGAGAAATGGGGGCTCCTTCATGAGCCTCAGAGATTTCTCTGTTGTGATGTGATGCTGGAAGTTTTTTCACTTTTATCATCCCTAGGTAAGACCTTCACATTATCCCAGTGTTCTAAGATGATGTCCTTTCTTCCTTTATTCCTCTGATGTAACTTTCGCTCTTCTACAGCCAGTCCATGGGCTTTGATAATTTTCCCACTGTCATGTCACATACGCTGTGGCTGCCATGGGTGAGATCTGTGGAGAGCCCTGAGTGAAGGACTCCACAAACATCCCTAACACTCTTTGCCTCAGACAGTGCAGGATGTGTCTGGGAGTCAGGATTCATCTAGATGGCTTAATGCGTCCCACCTGTTATTCCTGTCCCTGGCAGGTGACTGTCCAGATCCATGACTTCCATTTTTCCTTCTCTCTTTGGCCAAAGGTCCTTGTTGAACGCCTGTGTCAGGTTATGGTCTTTACTTCCATGAATTTTGAACTGTTCTTACAAGGTCACACTTCAGATGTTGTTTGTAATATTATCTTCCATAAATACAATTGCAAGTCCAATTGCTCTAGACCAATGCTGGCTGCCCATCTCTGTCATCTTTCATTAATATTTGGAATGTTTTGGTTGTAAGTATTTGTAGAGAGGAATGTGCAGGACGAACCCTGAGTTTTTTTTACAGGGCGAAACTGCAGTATGGTCACAGAAAAGCCTGGCCCTGTTGAGTTGCAACTGTGGGCTAGATATGGTATAAGGGTGGTGTTTAGATTATAACAAGCACCTGCTCATTTCCAACAGTGTTTAGGTGCAAGTATCATGCGCAATAGCACATTTCTACCTTTTCTTTGCCGTACTTGACACTGTGCTGACTTGTCATTTCACCTGTGACTTCCTGGCCTTTCACTATCTTCAATTGTGAGGTGTGTTTTTTGTTTGTTTGTTTTTAAGATACATTTTTATTAATTTTTTGCAGAGAGGAAGGGAGAGGTTTAGAGAGTTAGAAACATCGATGAGAGAGAAACATTGATCAAGTGCCTCCTGCACACCCCCACGTGGGATGTACTCACAACCAAAGTACATGCCCTTGACCGGAATCAAATCTGGGACCCTTCAGTCCATAAGCTGATGCTCTATTCACTGAGCCAAACTGGTCAGGGCTGTGTGGCGTTTTTGCATCACCTGTTCCTCTGCATTGCTCCATCCTCATTGTTCTCTAACATTGACCTGTACCTGTGTTATGAGATGCACATACAAGCTTAAATACTTCTGAAACCTCAGGTACTAATTTATTGAATACTCGAGGACTGGTGCATAAAATTTGTCCATGGGTAGGGTCCCGAGGCCTGGCCAGCGACCAGGGCCATCCCTCACCACAGGTGTGCTGCCACCACATGCTTCTCCTAGCCTCGCTGCCACCACATGCTTCTCCCTGACTCCTCCTTCCCTCCTTCCCTTGTGTCCCACACCCTGCTGTTGCCATTGGTCACCCACCAAGTTCCACACTGCCCCCTTGTAGTCAGTGCATGCCATAGCGAGCTATCGTTCTCCTGGTCGAACTTCTGAGGGGACACTTTGGATATTACTTTTTTACACACACACACACACACACACACACACACACACACACACTAGGGGCTCAGGGCACAAAAATGTGTGGACCCGGGATTGCCCTCAGCCCAGCCTGTGCTCTCTTGCAGTCTGGGACCCCTCAGGAGATGTCCACCTGCTGGCGTGCCTGGCCAGCCTGGGTGAGGGGCTGATGGCTGTTTGCAGGCTGGCCAAGTCCCCCATTGTGGACCGTCACCCCATTAGGGTGTGGCAAGCCTGGGTGATGGGTTGAGGGCCGTTTTCAGGTTGCCCATCGTTCCTTCAGGGTTTGAGTCCTTACTGGGGTACCTGGCCAGCCTGCGTGAGGGTCTGAGGGCTGTTTTTAGGTTTTCAGGCTGCCCACAGCTCCCATGGACACGAGGTCTCAATAAGGCTGGCTGGAATCAGGTTTCTGGGGTTTATTTATCTTCTATAATTGAAATACTGTTGCTTTGAGCCGAGGCCTAGGCAGGTAAGGAAGCCTACTGTTTGCTTCACCTCCGTGGCTTCTAAAATTGAAACATGGTTACCGTGAACAGAGGCTCAGACTACTCTAGTTCTGTGGCTGTCGGCCACCATCTTGGCTGGGTTATTTTGCATACAGCTGATTGGCTGGTGGACGTGGCTTGGCTGGTGGGCGTGGCTTAGACATCCCAGAGAGATGGTTAATTTGCATATTACTCTTTTATTGTATTAGACTAGAGGCCCGGTTCACAAATATTTGTATACTCAGGGGGATCCTCAGCCCAGCCTATGCCCTGCCGCAGTCTGGTACCCCTCAGGGGATGTCTACCTGCTGGCTTAGGCCCTCTTTCTGGGTCGATCGTGTCTAAGGTGGAGTCAGACATCCCTCTGGCAGCACGGGAGCCCTGGGCGGATGTCCACTTGCCAGCGTGGATGCGGCCTAAGCTGCAGTCAGACATCCTGCTGAGGACGCGTGAGAGGCTCCCACCACAAAGTTGTGGGCAGATGGCTGTTTGCAGGTTGGCCACAGCCCCTTCAGGGTGGGGGTGCCTGACCATCCTGAGTGATGGGTTGATGGCTGTTTGCAGGCTGGCCGCAGCTCCTTGAGGGTAGGGGTGCCCGCTAGGGTGCCTGACCAGCCTGAGTGACGAGTTGATGGCTGTTTGCAGGCTGGCCGCAGACCCTTCAGGGTGGGGGTGCCCGCTGGGGTGCCTGACCATCCTGAGTGACGGGTTGATGGCTGTTTGCAGGCTGGCCACAGCACCTTCAGGTTGGGGGTCCCTACTGGGGTGCCTGCCCACAGTGGGTGAGGGGCTCATAGCTGTCTGCAGGCTGGCCAAGCCCCCCAATGGGGACTTTCAGTGCATGAGGGTGTAGCCAGCCTGGTGAGGGGCTGGTGGCTATTTGATGGCTGGTCACAGCCCCTTCATGGTGGAGTTCCCCCCTAGGGTGCCTGGCCAGTCTGGGTGAGGGGCTAATGACGGCTCTTTGAAGACTGGCCAAGCCCCCAGCAGAGCCCCTTACCCCATGTGTTGTGGCCAGCCTGGGTGAGTGGCTAATGACTGTTTACTGGCTAGCCAAGCTTCCCAGTGAGGACCCTCACTGCATGAGTGTGTGGCCATCATGGGAGAGGGGCTGATGGCAGTATGCAGGCTGGTCACTGTCCCCATTGAACCAAGCTCCCAGCAAGGCTGGCTGGAAGCAGGTATCTGGGATTTATTTGTCTTCTATAATTGAAACTTTGTTGCCTTGAGCAAAGGTCACAGCCAGTCAGGGCAGGCAAGAAGCTTGGCTTCCTCTACCACCAGGACAACCAAGCCTCCTGCTTGCTCCAACTCCGTGGCTGCCAGCCACCATCTTCGTTGAGTTAGTTTGCATATGGTCGCTGTAATTGGCTGGTGGGCCTGGCTTGGGATGTAGCAGAGCAACACCAATTTGCATGTTTCTCTTTTATTAGTGGAGACAGATTACTTGGAATGAGACATAACCATATGTCAGCACAGCTTTCCGTGACACCAGAAGACAAACCATGCTGAACTCTGTTAGCAGAAGAATGAGCTGAAGATCCTGCTTCTCTTCCACATGCTGCTTACTGTGTGTGTCATATTTCGTTTGAGATTTTCCTTGTTTTGTGATCTTCAGTAGCCCAGACCTTCATGGCACTATCTTATAATCCTTCCTTTGGAACTTTTGTTGTCAGTCAATTGCATGGAACCGAGTTATATGCAACACACTTTTGTAAAGGGACTTCCACCTGTCACTACAGTCAGCATTCAGTTCCTCACCATTTTTCTATTTTCATGTTGTTGGTGTAAAACGGATGGTTTAGATACCAATTCTGAGCAGAGTGTATATGTACCAGGAGAGTCAGGTCAGGGCTTTTAAGAAACCCCAGTAACGCAGAAGACCCATCTTTTTCTTAGTCTTAAAAGATATTTTGGACCTGACTGAGTGACAAGCAGCATACTTTGAGCAGAAAGCCTTCATCCATAACATATATGTATGAAAGACTTCTGTTTGACTGCAAACCCTCACCAGCAACAGAGAGATGCCTGTGGACTGAAGCCCTGGAAAGAAGATATGGACAGGGCCTCATTTGTGTCCCAGTGCAGCTTTTACTTAATATGGGCGCCTTCAACTGCCTAGGGAGGTTAAAAAAGAATTGCCAGCCATCTCAGACATTCTCCAGCACCAGCCCACTTTTAACACTGGGGAGCCACACAGTGGTAGTGAGATTCGACAGGAATTTCTCAGTGGAAGAAGTCATGCTGAGGGGGTGAATGTGAAAAAGCTGCCAGCCACAACCAAAAAGTTGTTCAACATCGGGTTGTCTGCTCCAGAGAAGTGAATTATAAGTGCAAAAAATGTGGGAAAACTTTTAGAAAAATATTTAACTTCATTCATCATAGAAGAATTTACACTGTAGAAAAGCCATATGAGTGTAGTGATCATGGGATGTCTGTCATCCTGAGACCTAAACTCATTCATAACACAAAGGCCACAGGGGAGAAAAGCTGAATGAGTGTCACGATTTGTAGGAAGTCCTTTAATCAAAGCAGTACCATCACTCAACACTGGAGCAGTCATACTGGTGAAAAACCTTATGAATGTAGTGATTGTGGGAAATCTTTTACCTGCAATAATCACCTCCTTATCCACAGGAGAGTTCATACTAGAGAAAAGCTCTATGCGTGTACTGATTGTGGGAATTCCTGTGCACTCAGAAAAAGTGAATTCTGTATTCTTACTTTTGTTTGAGGAAATGATGGGAACTCTGAACCTTAGGGTATTCATTCCTTTGTCTGTGACCAAGGAATGGACTTAACCATTGTTTCCCCCAGAGCACCATCCTAAGATGCGCTAAGCCTTTCAGGTACATTTTGGTTCTCACATTGTGCTGTGATGAATTTTTTCAGGTAGCTATTCACCAATCTGCAAACTAATTGCTGTATATGGCTGTGGTTTATAATCTTTTTGTAAAGGTGTATTTTGCATTTGTATCTTTACTTTATTGGTTCTATTCTCTGCCCGGGATGATCTGAAAGCACAATTGTGATCTGTCAGCATGTAGAGGTGAAGAGCTATTGTGGGATCCCAAATGTTCAGTGCTTCTGAAGGGACATCATGATGGCAGAAAATCAGCCTTTGGCCATTATTTACTTAGTTTGCATTTCTGCTCAAAGCCTTTAAAGCCAGATTGCTGGACTTTATTTTTCCAATTTGCAGCCTGGTAACTCTATTATTGGTGAAGTCAAAGGTCACCCTGAAGAGCAGGTCTCTTTGTTGTGCTTCTGTGAACAATATGATTATACTAGGGGGCCCGGTGCACAAAAATTTGTGCACTGGGGGTGGAGAGAGTCCCTCAGCCCGGCCTGTGCCCTCTGACAGTCTGGGACCCCTCAGTGGATGTCCTATGATGGCCCCAGTCTGCCAGGCACCTTTTGTCTGTGTGTGTGTGTGTGTTTCGCCACTGGGGACCTGCCCCCAGCCGCATCTGAGGCTCGGAGCAGTCCTCCTGTGTGTGTATACCTGCTGGGGGCCTGCCCCAGGCACACCGTGGAGGCTTGGAGCAGGCACCCCCTCTATGTTGATCTCTCAGACTCTTGCCCTCCCCAGCATGTTGTTCTCTTTTTGAGCGTGGCCAGGGCTGGGTGCGGCCTGCCTCCCAAGCTTGCCTACTGCCCATCTTCCTCCAGCCACCAGAAAGCAGGGAAAACCCCGCCTCGTGGTCAGGCCAGCCTTTTCCTGCTCCCTGATCTTCGGAAGGGCCCTGGGAAGCCGCCAAGCAGGCCACCAACTCTTTCCCATTCACCCATCCCCTGCTGCCTTCCTTTTCCACTTCCCGGTGCCGCCAAGGGGTCTGGGGAGCTGCCAAGCAGGACCCCGGCCCCTGCAGCCTTGCTTTCCCACTCCGCGGTGTTCCGCAAAGGGCCTGGGCAGCCACCAAGCAGGCCGAGACCCCCCCCTGCCGCCTCTCACCCGCTTCCCGGTGCCCTCCAACCCTGCCGCCTCTTTCCCACTCACGGGTCCTGGGTCTTGCGCTGTCCCGTCCTGCAGCCGCTCTGTGCACTTGGGAGGTCCCTCAGCCCCGCCTGTGCCCTCTCGCAGTCTGGGACCCCTCGGGGGATGTCCACCTGCTGGCGTGCCTGACCATCCTGGGTGAGGGGCTTTAAGGCTGCCCACAGCTCCCATTGACCCAACGTCCCAGCAAGGCTGGCTGGACGCAAGTTACTGGAGTTTTTCTCCTATAATTGATACTGTTCCTTGAAGGCCTGGGGTTATCTTCTATAATTGATACACTGTTCCTTTAAGGCGGCCTTCTAACTAACTGAAGCCTCCTCTGCCTCACCTCGCAGCATCTATAATGAAATAATTGTTACTTTTACTGGTTAGGCCGGAGCTGCTCTTTCCTTCAGCTCCGGAGGATTCTATGATTGTTACATTGTTTCAAATCTGTGTTTTGCTAGATGCAGTTTAATCGGAGCTGAGCTGAGCAAGCGCAGCTTCACTTTCGCTCCTGCCGCAATGGAAAGGGCTGTTTACTCAGGTCCGTGAGTGGCGACTGCCATGTTGGCTGGGCTAATTTGCATACAGCCGCTCTGATTGGCTGGTGGGCGTGGCTTACCCTGTCTCGGAGAAACGGTTAATTTTAATATTTCGCTTTTATAGAGTAGATTCTTTGTTAACAATGTATATGACATAAGTCTCAGCAAATGATCCATATGTCATGATGTACTACATTTCATAGGTTGTGACCTTTGTGGTAAGACTCTGTGGGTTAGGTGAAACCACAGAGCAAAAGCACTCTTTCAATCGTGAGTGGGAGAGACTGGAGTATGAAAAATGCCTCTTCTGAATGTTTTTCATAAATATTGCAGGGCCTGTGGCTTGTGTAATGTTCGTGTACAGACATTCTCAGGACCTCCATAGCTGTTTCCTGTGGCTGTAGTCGTTGGCAGAGAAAATAATCTTATAATTTTGCAATTCTGCTGGCTAATATAGGGTGTTCACCTCAAGAATGATGCTCAACATATCAGAATTCAAAGGTGGAGGAAGGATAATCCTATAATCAATCCTAGGATGTTTCTTGTAACCATTCAACATTCCTGTGGATTCTTTTTTTTTTTTAAATTTTATCTTTATTGTTCAGATTATTACAGTTGTTCCTCTTTTTTCCCCCATAGCTCCCCTCCTCCCAATTCCCACCCCAACCTCTGACCTTGCCCCTCCATTGTCCTCATCCATAGGTGTACAATTATTGTCCAGTCTCTTCACGCATCCCCAACACCCTTAACCCCCGAAAATTGTCAGTCCACTCCCTTTCTATGCC
>PVJC01036429.1:0-17745 GCA_004026665.1 Murina feae | reverse complement strand
ACAATAGGAATAACCCAACTTTTTCTTTTTCCACATGACTAATGAGAAGTAATTTGAATAATGCCTAAAGATTATAAAATTCTTATGGATCCAGGTACCCTAAATCCTTTTTTGATTCTTTTTATAGTATAGCAAAGCTAGGCTTTGGTTGATTGGTTGAAGATAATTATAAAAACATATCATATACATAGATTAGTATTCTTAATAATACTGCTAATTACATAAGTAAAGGATAAATAAGTTGGCCTTACAGAATGCTTGCCTTCACTATTACATCATTGAGGATATATGCTGCTGCTCCTATAAAAATCTTGGTGGCCTCCAACCCTGGAGAACTTGCTAGAGGTTCTTAGCACCTGGTGTCACTTGCTGGCTACTCTAGGGCCTGGGCCATTCATTTTAGAAGGTTTACAATCCATGTGCTTATCTTAAATTTTCTTTTCATGTTAGGTGACATAAAATAAAGTTAAGGATTTATAATTCTTGAATTAACCAAGATCACAAAACTAAACTGAATCCAATTTAGTGTTTTTCTTCCCTGTTTCCAAGGCTATAGTATAGTCTCTATCTATCTATCTATCTATCTATCTATCTATCTATCTATCTAATCTAATAAAGGAGTAATATGCAAATTGACCCTCACTCCATTACACCTAAGCCATGCCTGCCAGCCAAGCAATGACCACCAGCCAAAGAGAGCAACTATATGCAAATTAACCCAGACAAGATGGCGGCCAGCAGCCACGGAGCTGGAACAAGCAGGAGACTTGCCCTGGCGATGGAGGAAGCTAAGGTTGCTGTCTGCCTAGGCCAGCTGTGGCCTTCACTCCAAGCAACAAAGTTTCAATTATAGAAGATAAATAAATCTCAGATACCTGCTTCCAGCCTTGGGCTCAAAGAAGCACTGGGAGCCTGGGGTGTCAGGGGCAACCCAACCTGGGCTCCAGTTAAAGCAACAAAGTTTCAACTTTAGAAGTTAAATAAATCCCAGATACCAGCTTCCAGCCAGCCTCACTGCAAACAGCCATCAGCCCCTCACCTAGGCTGGCCAGGTATCCCAGCAGGGACCCCTTTCCTGAAGGGAATGTGGCCAGCCTGTAAACAGCCATCAGTCCCTCACCCAGGCTGGCCAGGTAACCCAGCAGGATCCCACTCCCTGAAGGGGCTGTGGCCAGCCTAAAAACAGCCCTCAGCCCTTCATGCAGACTGGCCAGCCACCCCAGGGGAGGACACCCACCTTGAAGAGGCTGTGGCCAGCCTCCAAAAAGCCATCAGCTACTCACCCAGGGTGGCCAGGCACCCCAGTGGGAACCCCACCATGATCCAGGACACCCTTCAGGGCAAACCAACCGGCCCCCACCCATGCACCAGGCTTCTATCTTATATAATAAACTAGGGACCCAGTGCACAAAAATTTGTGCACGTGGGAGGTCTCTCAGCCTGGCCTGTGCCCTCTCACAGTCTGGGACCCCTCTGGGGATGTCCACCTCCTGGTGTGCCTGGTCAGCCTGGGTGAGGGGCTGATGGCTGTTTGCAGGCTGGCCAAGCTCCCCAGTGGGGTTCCTCACCCCATTGGGATGTGGCCAGCCTGGGTGCAGGCCTGAGGGTCATATTCAGACTTTCAGGCTGCCCACAGTCCCTTCAGGTTTTGGGTCCCTACTGGGGTACCTGGCTAGCCTGGGTGAGGGGCTGATGGCTGTTTGTAGGCTGGCCAAGCCCCCCAGTGGGGTTCCTCACCCCATTGGGGTGTGGCCATCCTGGGTGCAGGTCTGAGGGCCATTTTTAGACTTTCAGGCTGCCCACAGTCCCTTCAGGTTTTGGGTTTCTACTGGGGTACCTGGCCAGCTTGGATGAGGGACTGATGGCTGTTTGCAGGCTGGCTAAGCCCCCCAGTGGCGTCCCTCACCCCATTGGGGTGTGGCCAGCATGGGTGATGGGCTGAGGGGTGTTTTCAGACTTTCAGGCTGCCCACAGCTCCCATTGACCCAATGTCCCAGAAAGGCTGGCTGGAAGCAGGTTTCTGGGGTTTATCTTCTATAATTGATATACTGTTCCTTTAAGCTGAGGCCTAGGCAGGTAAGGAAACCTCTCTGCTTCACCTCGTGGCTTCTATAATTGAGACACTGTTGCCCTTAGAAGTCAGGGCCGGCCTGCTGTTTGCTTCAGCTCCCGAGGCTTCCATGATTGAGACAATGTTGCAAATATGTTGTTGCCTGGAGTCAGGAGACGCCCAGGCGGCCTGCAAACACTTTTGCTCCTGCTGCAATGGAAACTGCCTGTTTACTCAGCTTCATGAGTGCCGGCCTCCATGTTGGCTGGGCTAATTTGCATGCAGTCGCTCTGATTGGCTGGTGGGTGTGGCTTAGGTGTCCCGAAGGGATGGTCAATTTGCATATCATGCTTTTATTATATAGGAAGGGTAATATGCAAATTGATCCTAACAGTAGAACCGCTGGTAATGACTGGTCACTGTGACACACACTGACCACCAGGGGGCAGACACTCAATGTAGGAGCTGCGTACTGGTGGTCAGTGTGCTCCCACAGGGGGAGCTCTGCTCAGCCACAAGCCAGGCTGCCAGCTGCCAGCACGACAGTGGTGGCGGGAGCCTCTCCCAACTCCTCAGCAGAGCTCAGGATTTCCAACTGCAGCTTAGGCCTGCTCCTCGCTGGGAAGTAGACATCCCCCGAGGGCCCCTGGGCTGCCAAAGGGATGTCTGGCTGCCAGCTTAGGCCTAATTGCCTGGGGATTCAACCTAAGCCAGCAGGTTGACATCTCTCAAGGGGTCTGAGATTGCTAGAGGGCACAGGCCGTGCTGAGGGACATCCCCAAGTGCACAAATTTTTGTGCACTGGGCCTCTAGTGTGTGTGTGTGTGTGTGTATATAATAATATATATATACACATATACATATATATATATATGCAACCAGCCAACCAGCCAGTAGCTATGACACACACTGACCACCAGAAGGCACACACTCAATGCAGGAGCTGCTGAGCCACATCAACTTTGTAGAGTGCCCTCTCGCACTCTGGTACCTCTCAGGGGATGTGGGACTGCCAGTTTCAGCCTGATCCCCACAGGCCAGACCAAGGGACCCCACATGTTGGAGGGACTTGGCTCCCTCTACAAACGCTGCCCCAGGTGCACTGACCGGGTTGGCTCCAGGGCATTTCCAGCCCATCTTGCCCAGTCCCACCCTGCCAGCCACCTTCTATTTAATTTTCTTTCGATGTGCATGAATCTGTGCACCAGGTCACTAGTATTATAATAAAAGGCATCTTGAATTATCTTTAAAATACTATACCCATCATCTAAATCTATCCAGAGTATAAAATTCAATAGCTTTAAAGATGTTTTCAAACTACATAATTCTAGCCTTTGTTGGTTATTACACTTTTTTCAAGTTATAAATTTGATCTTAGGAGGGTATATATTTTAGAGAAAAAATATTTTCTAATTAGTTATTTATATAATGTTGACAAAGTTTCTGTCAAAATAATCTTAAACAAAAAGTGATGTGGGAATATTGACATGAGGGGTCTTTCAACTTGAAACAAACAAAACAAAAAAAAACTGGCATGTGCTTGGAAATACTAATTATAGATATGGGTCTCTGAATAGCCCACAAAAAGCAGTAGAACATTTTTTTACTTTGAAATAACAAAATAATGGTATTAACAGACCATAGTCACAGTGAAAAACTGGAATAACAAAAATGTGGGAAGAAATTCCAAGGTTAATGCCAAAATGTCAAGACAAAATGCAAAGAATGATGATGGTTCTTTACTTTTCAAAGATTGATTTTCCATTTTCTGCGAATAAGAATAGGAGCATGTTACACTGGTGGAATGATATACTTTACCACATCCAAAGTTTCTGAGAAGAACAATTACAAAATCCTTAGTGTTAGTTATTCTTAAAGTTTGCTCACAGATATCATTGTTTACCAACTCAGTAGTAAGTTTTGTTAGTTTTCTGATCCAAGAAAACTGCTGTGAAATCTCAGAATTTTGGAACTCACATAGATGGCAGTAATGGGAAATCAAACACAGACCTGCTTCTGTCCTTGTCTGTTGGGAGAGGTAGAAGTCCCTGGTTGTCTTTGAAAAGATGGTGGAATGGTTTCCTTCACATCTGCCTTCTTGCATTATGGAAAAAATTACATTTTAAGTTACTTGGGTCTTAAAAGATCCCTCTTAAATGTAAACACTTCTGAGCCCACCTTATGCCAAATAAGTTTACTCTCCTATTCTATGCTAATTCTGTTAGTAAATACAGCTGCCAAGAGAATGAATTGAGGAAGATTTTGAGAAGTAGAGACTTTGTATGAAATTGTCTGTCTGTTGGCTGATGGTAGGAACAAGGGTAAGAGGAATTGGAGAGAGTTTGGTGGAAGGTGGGGGGTAATAAAGGCATTTATGATGCTTAATTTCCAGCTCTGTTTTAAATCATTATTAGTTGATAAGTAACAAGAAAGGCAAACATAAAAACTAAATCGTCAAGTCTAATTTTATCTATTAACATGCCCAAAAAACCATATCATTATATTTCTGATGCTAGTGAATGTGTAAAATATTAATCTAATAGACAATATTTGCATATCTTGACTTGATTTATGGACAAGATGACAGAGTAGATAAATGCTGTCCTTGCTGCTCCCACTAACACATAAAATTTAAATTTAAATTATAAAACAACCACCCTTGAAAATCACCTGAAGACTAGCTGAACAGACCTCCTATAACTAAATATATAAAGAAGACACTTTGAGACTAGTGGGAGGGGCAGATAAACACAAAGGCTGGTCCCACACCTACATGGGGCAGTTAAAAATCAGGAGGGATACTTTGGCTATAGAGTCCCCCCCTGAGGAGAAGGGGTCCCAGCCCCATACTGTGATACCCAGCCTGAAGTACTAATTCAAGGAAGAAGAGTCTTCACGATAGCTGGTTATGAAAATCATTAGGGACGCAGTCCAGGTGAGACAGTGATGACTAAAGACCAGCAGAGAGACCAATATAAAATATGAAACAATTATGATGTACCCAAATAAAAATATTAGAAGAAACCATTGGCAGAAAAATCTCAGACATTTCTCATAGCAACGTGCTTCCCAATATATCACCCAGTGCAAAGGAAACTAAGGAGAAAATGAACAAATGGGTCTATATCAAAATAAAAAGCAAAATAAGCCAGTTAGAAAAAAATAACGATCACAAGATCTCACTCATATGTGAAATCTAATGAACAAAATAGACTGATGAACAAAATAGATCCAGAGACACAGAAGCATGGAACAGACTGACAAATTTCAGAGTGTAGGCTAGGATGATTGGGTGGGGAGATACTACCAGGGAACTTATATGCATATATGCATAGCCCATGGACACAGACAATAGTGTGGTGAAGGCCTGTGAGGGGCTGGGGCAGGTTGAAGAGGGTCAATGGAAAAGAAAGAAAGAAAGAAAGAAAGAAAGAAAGAAAGAAAGAAAGAAAGAAAGAAAGAAAGAAAGAAAGAAAGAAAGAGGATATCTGTGATACTTTCAATGATAAAGATAACTTAAAATATCTATACTATATAATAAAAGAGAAACATGTAAATTGACCATCCCTCCACTACACTCACCATCCAATCATGAGTGAGTATGCAAATAATCCAACAAAGATAGAGGGTTAATTTGCATACAAAGTTGCCAGTGGAGAGCAGAGCAGGAGAGCTGGTGGAGATTGGATTGACTTGAGAAACTTGACTCCCCAAACCGCCAGATGGAGAGCAGAGAGGGAGAGCTGACAGCTTGGAGAACTCATCAGAGTGGGAGGCCATGGGACAGAAACAGAGCAAGGAGGGAAAACCAAGAGCACAGGGAGCACCAAGAATGCTGGGAATAGTAGTTCTGGTGGCAGACAGATCTCCTAGACACTAGAGCAAAGTGAGCCTGGAGCAGGTAACTGTTGCAGTAGGGGATGGAGGGAAAGCAAAGGTGAGAGACATAAGTAAAATCAGAGTGTCTAGGAAAAATTAAAGGGAAGATACCTTAAAACTTACAGGAAATGTCCACCAATGAAACAAAGAAAAAAAAAAAGCCTCTATTATTCTGTGATTAACAAACCAAACTGAGTTGGGGTCTCAGACAATTCGCTCATATGATTGCAAAGACAGAAACTGGCAGATTGGAGAGGGTACAGGTTGGGCTGAGAGAACCCTCTTCCCCGCCCCCCCCCCTGCCCAGTGCATGAATATCACACACAGGGCCTCTAGAATGTATATAAAGAGTTAGGGGCCATTGCAACCAAATGGATGACTGAACAGGCTGAGTGGGGCAACAATGCTGGCAGGGGGGTTAGTGAGGGATGATCAAATGACTGAGCAGCAGGCTGCATGGGGTGACCAGGCCAGCAACAGGGGTAGTCAGGGGCAATCAAATGACCAAACAGCAGGATATGTGGGGTGACGAGGCCAGCAGGGGAGCAGTTGGGGAAGACCAGGCCAGCTGAAGGTGCCAGAAGGGCAACCAGGCCAGCAGAGAGGGCTGTTGGGGGCAACCAGGCCAGCAGGGTGGGCAGTATGGGACAGCCATTCTGGTGGGGGGCAGTTAGGGGTGACCAGGTTGGCAGGATTGGCAGTTGGGGGTGAATAGGCTGGCAGGCAGAGGCAGTTAGGGGTGATCAGGCTGGCAGGGGGTCCAGTAGGGGCGATCAGGCAGACAGGTGAGCAGTCAGGAGCCAGTGGTCCTGGATTGTGAGAGAGATATCCAACTGCTGGTTTAGGCCCGATCCTCAGAAACAGGCCTAAACCAGCAGTCAGACATCCACTGGGGGGTCCTGGATTGGAGAGGGTGCAGGCTGGGCTGAGGGGACCCCCCATGCATGAATTTCATGCACCAGGCCTCTAATATATATATATATATATATATATATATATATATATATATATATATATATATATCCAAAGAGGAACACACTAACACACAGTGAAAATAAAATGCCAAAGGTTCAAGACAGAGATAGAGTTTTAAAAGCAGCAAGAGAAAAGCCATAAGTTACTACAAGGGAGCTCTCATAAGACTGTCAGCTGATTTCTCAACAGAGACTTTGTCAGAAGGGATTGGCATGAAACATTCAAAGTGATGTAACACAAGGAACTTGGTCGAGAATCAAGAAGAGATAGAGAGCTTTGTAGACAAGAAAAATCTGAAGGAGTTTATCACTTCCAACCAGTATTACAAGAAATGTTAAAAGGTCTGCTTTGGTAAGAAAAAAAAAATGAATAAGAAACTACCACAAAGAAAAAGAATTTTCATTGACAAATGTAAACACATAATAAAACTAGTCAATCCGCAAACACTGAAGCTAATATACAGGTTAAAAGAAAAAAAATATCATATGTAATTACAACAGTAATTAAGGAATACACACAAACACACGTGCATAAGAAATAAAACATTAATGGAAAAAACACAAATGTGTAGAGGATGCATAAAAATAGTAGTTATTTTAGAATGAATTTAAACTTAAGTGACCATCAATCTATTTTAAGATTGAAATAAACATAGCATGGTATATATTAAAGCACATGGTAACCATAAGCCTAAAATCAAGAAATAAAGGAATCCAAACACAATACTACAAAAATTGGGCGTTTTCAGGCTGCCCACAGTCCCTTCAGGGTTCGGGTCCCTACTGGGGGTACCTGGGCAGCCTGGGTGTGGGGCTGATGGCTGTTTGCAGGCTGCCCAAGCCCCCCAGTGGGGTCCCTCACCCCATTGGGGTGTGGCCAGCCTGGGTGCGGGCTTGAGGGGCATTTTCAGACTTTCAGGCTGCCCACAGTCTCTTCAGGTTTTGGGTCCCTAGTGGGGTACCTGGCCAGCCTGGGTGAGGGGCTGATCGCTGTTTGCAGGCTGGCCAAGCCTCCCAGTGGGGTCCCTCACCCAATTTGGGTGTGGCCAGCCTGGGTGCAGGCCTGAGAGCCATTTTCAGGCGTTCAGGCTGTGCACACACATACACACATTATATTAGTGTACATAAAGTGCACATATTAACAAAAGGTAGCATTGAAATTGAGACCAGACTTAAAAGTAATCTATGCAACTTGGTAAAAGGAATATAAGCTTTTATAAATTTCTATGTTTTTTACACAGATCTAAGTCAAACCTGGGATAAGGGAATCTTACACCACCCTAGAAACTTGTCTCTTTACCTTTTCTCTAGTCTCAGAATAAGTTGGAAAAGTCTTGCCAATAAAATAATATTTCCCAGGGTTCAGATATAGTGGCAATAGTTTCAATTGGGGAAATAACATTTTCTGGATTAAGAATCACCAAATGAGCCAGCCTAAAACCACACATCCCTGAGGAATTGCTAGACCATGGCTAATGTGAGACAAATCAGAAATGCTACTTTTTTTCTGTTCTGAACCAGTGTGATCTTAAAGAATCAAGGCAATAATAAATATTGTGACCTGAAAGTTTCCACCTGTCTTTCTATTTACTGTCTGGAATATATCTGTTATGTTTGTTGGCACATACTTGTTCTCTTGTCTTTCCATGATTATAAAAACAGGAGTCAGTGACCTTGGTAATGACCTTCGCATTTTCCTTAATCTCTCTGAGCCTTCTTTCCATTATTTCTAAAAGGGGGATAATAACCCTTCACATGTAGTATTGCCATAAGGATTTAGGGAGTTAAATATTAGAGCACTGAGCATAGTCCCTGGCAGTTAGCAAGCAATAAATAATAGTAACCATTTTTACCTTTGCTTTCCTGAGACCTAGCACAGAACCTGGCACAGATAGTGTTCAGTCAATGTGTACTAAACATCTGATTCTGATTGTGAACTTCAACACAGGAGTGACTATCTCGTCATTAGCCCCTGTCACATCCATTTACTCCTAATAGATACATTTATTCACTGTGTATTTCTTGATAATTCAAAAATGAACAAACCTGGTGTCTGAAATAAGGAAATAATGAAGTCTAGTGAGGATCCACGGTCTTAAATTTTTTTTTATGTTTACAGTTATTTGGCCTGGCATGGATATTGTACTTGGTTTTTAGTCATTTACAGGAGCTCCTTCTTATCTATGTTCTAGCACTGGCCTCTAGTTGATAGTTCTCTTAGCTTGCGTTTATGAGTGGCTGGCATCCTAAAAACATTTTCTCCTTAAGGAAAGTTCAGGAAATCACACCTGGAAGGGAGATGGTGAACTCTCAATTATGATAGAATATCTATCTTTTAAAAACTTCTGGCTGCGGGAAATTGTCCAGAGCCCTGCCTCCTCAGGTGCTGGGGTTGCAGACCTGGGCACTGAGTTAAGCTGCATCGCCATCTGGTGGTCATATAATGTGGTGCCCAGATGCAGAGTTCTACTAGTAATGAATTTGTGAGGTTTCCTAAGTTAGTTAGAATTAAAGGGCTCTCAGGAGTCACCTTGTCTACTTCCCTTGTTTACACTTAAGAAAAATGAGTCCTCTCCCCCCTAAAAAGTAACCCAAACTTTATGTTACAGAAAAAGTTAATTGCAGAACTGCTGTCCCATTTTAGTTGCTATCTCCCTGAACAGTGTACAACATGGAGTGCATGGCTATGGCTTCATTTTGCATTTTACTTTATGGAGCCACATAACCCACTGGGAACCCCTGTGTTCTTACTTTTAAAATGAGGGTGATATAGTTGTCTCAATTGAATAATAGGGGATGTGAAATGGTTTTATAAGCAATAAATTAAAAGACATCTAAGCTCATATGTATTTTTTAATTATTTTTTGTATGAAAACAAGTATCTCTTTCAAAACTGCATTTGCAGTTGAAAGCCACTTATTCATTTAATCATAGCTTACTTCCCTATCAAGCAATTGTGATGTCATCATTACAGGAAGGGAGGACACAAAGATTAAGAAAATATACACTTTACCATTGGGAAAGAAGAGGTCTAATAGTGGAGACAGACATGCATAGGTGCAACGTATTGTGATAACAGGTATTAGAGCCTGGTATCAAGTTTAGTGATTGCACATAAAAAACATTCTGCCAAGTTAGGTAGAGAGGTGTTGCAGAGACAGAAAAGGTTTCAAATAGCAAAAAATACACTTGAATTACTCTCAGCGAAATACTAGTGGTATACCAGAGAAATAGGTGAGGATAGCTGGCAGGCAGAAATGCCAGACATAGAATGCTAAAACCCTAAAAGGAACTTACCAAAAGAAAAGCACAAACAAATAAAACACAATATCGTCCTATAGTTCTTTTGTGTGTGTGTGTGTGTGTGTGTGTCTGTGTGTGTGTTGTTTTTTTTTGTTTTCTTACAACAATAAACATCTCTACATGAGCTAAGGTAGGAGGGAGGAGGATTTCTTTGCCTTTCTGGGCCTTGAATTTCCTCAGATAGAACTCCAGCTCTTTGCCCTCCAGCACATTGCTAATATCTACAATGCATCCAGCAATGAGCTGGGCCACCCCAAGAGCCTACTACACACCTGCATCATGCTCACTGACAGAATGGTACCAAACATGATATCGTCCTATAATTATGAAAATATTCCAGTTCTGGCACATCTTCCAAGCTCATGGCTGTCATTCATAACAAATGACAAATTAATCTGGTTTCAAGCCAATATTTCATTATACAAAAAATTTAATATTTTGTATGTAGTTATGAATGCTAAGATCATTTTAAATTGTGGAATATCATATGATCTAAAGAATCAATATAAAACAATGGGAACTGAATGATTTATTGAAATCTCATCTAAACTAATCTTTTCATTGATTTCTCTATTGCATGTTTGTCCTTTAGTTCTGTGTTAATGACTGTTGGAATTTTCTTCTATCTCCCTCTCATGAGATTGCATATTTTGAAAATTATATTCATGTCTTGAAATCAATCTTTTTCTTTTCAAATCCCTTCTGGTCCTTCTTGCCATCCTCTGACATTCAGAAAATTGCTTTCTATATAGATTGATTGACAGCCATCTATCCACATGTCATTCATTCTAAATGGCTCCCTTCTGAGCTTTCTCAGGATGAGAAGTGTTCATTAGTTCTTCAACATGTAGCCATAAAGACAACTCTGTCAAGAAGACATTTCCATGTATGCTGAAAGTCCCAAATTACATTCTTTCAGGGTGTATTTTCCTATTCCTGTGCATGTCCAGGAGAAAGGAAAACTTTCAGCTTTTAAATCAAGTAAGGTAAAAAAATAATCAGAAAAGAAAGAAAGAAACTTTCTTTTATTGAGGGAATGTAAATTTTCCCAGTTACACAAAAAGCTGGCTGTGTTTCAAAAATCTGTTTGTGGATTCTTTCTTTTATTTGCCCATAACAAATATTATAATTCTCAAAAGATATTGCATCCTGACTTTGTCCCCTCTTAGGTCACTCCTTCTGCCTTGAAGTGCCGGCCCCTCCCCTGACTTTTATTTTCACTCTTTCAATGGCAATTTTAATTCAAAATAAATCACACCCTCAGGGCATGTCTCCGACTGCTCTGTTGGAATACATGCCCAGTCCACCTGCTCCCTTGGTGCCTAGTGCTACTCACTGGGCAGACTGATTGTGGGCACTGTGGTTTGTGTCCCCCTGTTTCATATCCTTTGCAGTGAAGCTTTGAACTTTCTCCCATTAAGAGTCTGCTTCCCTACCCTTGCTGGGTGGCTCAGCGGGTTGGAGCATCATCCTGTAGACTGAAAGGTCATGGGTTCAATGCCAGGTTGGGGCACATAGCTAGGTTGCCAGTTTGATCCTCAGTTGAGGTGTGTGCGGAAGGCAACAGGTCAGTGTTTTTCTCTCCTCTCTCTCTCTCTCTCTCTCTCTCTCTCTCTCTCTCTCTCTCTCTCCCATCAATAAACATATAAGGATGTTTTCAAAAAGAGTCTACTTCCTCATCCCTTGAACCTGGATGTACCTTGTGATATGCTCTGGTCAATGGAATGCAGAAGGATATTGGTTTGCCAGTTTCAAGCTAGGACCCGGAAAGATTGCATTGCTTGAAATAAGAAACTGGTGAGATCCTAACCACGAGAGACACTAACTCACTTCTCAGTTCCTTTATCCAGTAGCTCTCAGGCACTTACTCTCATAGTGGTCCACACACACACACACAAAATAATAAGACAAAATACAGACATATTGAAACCTTCCTACATAGAAGAATTTCACTGGCAGAAACCAGTACACTGTTCCTCAAGGCAAGTGGCTTTGGACAGTGTCATTGAGACCAAATGATTATCAAGTCTGATCCTGAGAGGTGGATATTATCAAATATATATGACGATGAGAGCCAAACCAAAACAAGCTGTTGACATATAAACTGGATATCCTGTGGGTTTCTTTCAATCTGAAAAGAATGCTCCTAATTATTTTTTGACCATTGTGAGTGTTCATTACTTAACAGGAAGGGTTATTGGGGAGCATGAATCACTTTTAAATGTTAGAGTACTTAGCAACATGCTTATTCTTGGCAGAACTATGAAAGAACACGCGTTTCAACACCGGGAGTTGCCTGCTGTGTTGGAATTGGAGGCTTGCAACTGTGACTCAGTGATTGCCAGTTCTGCCAAACGGGGCATCTAGTGTCCTAACAAGGAGAAATCATGCCATCGGAAACATACCAGAGATCACTGCTGTGTTTGATCCCTAAATCAAAGGGTATGAAGTGCTTTCTTTGGGTTTTGTGGCTCCTGTGGGAGATTCCACTGACTTCTTTGTTATCAGAATAAAGCTGGGCATTCCGTTCCAGGAAGAAAAAAGGTGAAATACACCTGGAGCCGATTCCTACCATTCTGGCACCTCCCGGAAGCCCCTGTCGCGCCCTCATTGATTCTGTGATGCCTTTCAGAAGCTAACTTTCAGTCCAAGGAGAAACATGGGCACACCAGGAGCTTTCGCTATTTGGTATTTTTCTGTCCTCTGCTCAGGTTAATGTCCCCAGCCAAAAACTTTCCATCACAGAAAAAAATATGTGGGGTAGATTTTGAATGTCAGCACAATAACAATTCATACGCATGTATATGTAGCAATGTTTAATTAGATCCCAAATTAAGCATTGCGATATATTGGACAGTCGTTGTAACAGCCTATGCAGTTCTAGTATGTAACAGAAATTCAGGTGTACCTTCCTGCAAACACCATATTCAGGAGAGTAAAATTATTCCCGGGGAGGACATCAGGAAAATCTGGGATTCCAAAAGGACAGAATACATTTCTGAGAGTGAGAAGTGACTCTATAGTTCTGTAAACAAGAGCTTGAGGTGCCTCCCCCACAGCCATGGAGGTAAATATCACCTACATTGCATAAGATCACTTTCCACCTTCTCAGTGTATAAGATGAGAATTGTGTTGGTAGCTTGAAACAGACACTAGACATATGAGCTGCCTTCCAAGGAAGAAATTTAATTCTCCCTCATGGAAAATAAGTCCAGAGACAAGTCCAGGGCTGCTAAGTTATCTCTGCAGAGTCCTCCCCTTGTGGTTTCACCATCTTCTGCATGTGCCTTCTATCCTCAAGGTCACCTTCTGTCCAACACAGCTACTGGACACCCAGACATGGCATCTACATTCCAACATGGAAAGAAGAAAAGATAGACAGAAATATTCAATTTTCTTAAGAGCTTGAAAATTTTTAAAGAAGCGTCCCTGAAAATCCTTACCAATAGCTTCTACTTAATACTTCTTTGCCAGAATGTACTCACATATCTATATCTGGCCACAAGGGATGCTAAAAAGTGCAGTCTGTTAGCTGGGCTCATTTCTGATTCCAATTAGAATGGATATTCAGAGAACAACTAGCCAAATCTGCTCTCAGAGGTTAGGGATATGAGAGAGGAAGGTATTACAATGAGCTGACAATGAACCCAAAGAGATGATAAAGGGAGAGGGCCCAAGAGTCAGGTTAGGTACCAGAATCCTAAAATTTTTGCTGAAGACTGGAAGAAATCAGAAGTCATTTGTGGAATGATGTAATTAGAAATTCAAGAGATTTTCCAACAGGCGCCGAGCCACAGAAACAACTGGGACAAGTGCAGCAAGACTGGGGACAAGAGAAAGTCTTACCACAAGACACAAAAATATGAGCTGGGGTGCCCTGCTGCCAGCACTAAGATTGCCCCCCCGCCTCATACTAGTACACACAGCCCAAGAAATATTGGGCCTTGAGACTGGGCGTAAGCCTCTTCTGGGGCTCAGAGTGTTGTACGTGCAACACAAGGATTGCTGTTGTCTATAATGCATCCAACAATGAACTGGCCCACCCCAAGAGCCTAGTGCAGACCTGTATCATGCTCACTGACAGCACGAGTCTCACTGGGCACTGCCCCTGGGCCACAAGAAGGCAGTCAAGCTTACTCCTGAGGAGGAAGAATTTTTAAACTAAACACAATAAAAGAAAACTCAGAAGAAACATAATGAAAGGAAAAGGAAGGTCCAATGTAGCAGTCTGCTTGAGGAGCAGTTGCAGCAGGCACGCTTCTGCGTGCATCCCTATGAGACCAGGTAGGTCAACATGGCCGCACAGATGCTGTGTGCTGGAAGGCAAGGATCTGGGGTTCTATCTGAGGAAATTCAGGGCCCAGAAAGACAAATAGATCCTCCTCCCTCCTACCTTAGCTCATGTAGAGATGTTTATTGCTGTAAAAAACAAACAAAGAAAACAACAACAAGAAAAGTAAAAGAGAAACTGTAAATGCTACTTCCTGATTTTGGTAATCTATCCAGGAAGAGAGCTATAGGTAAGTCTAGGTCAGGAGTTTGTGCCCAAATAGCAGAAACTTTCAATCAATTCTAAACACAAGTTCCATGCCTCTGCGCCCAATTGAAGATTTTGTTCTCAGCGTCTTTACCTGGCCTAGACCCTGTTCACTGCAAAAAGAAGAGATGCTTGCACACGTATCTCTTTTGACATTCTAATTTTTGATACTGCAGACCACACTAGGCCATACTATGATGTTGAAACAGAATTTATGAACTGGAACCTGGATTCTTTGTCTAACAGAATTGAAGAATGAATCCACAGAAAAAAATGGCGGCGGACAGGAAGGAGGTGAGGGATAGGGAGTGAGTGAGAGAGTGAATGAAAAGGGAGTGTATGGAGGTGTATGGTGTGTGTGTGAGCAAGTGAGGGACAGTTGAATCTGGCAGGAGCGGCAGGAGCTGGAAGCCAGGCTCTCTGAGGCAGGGAGAGACTGCCACCGCTGCGAACACTCCCCGGACTGCGGACTGCAGGACTCGGGCGGGGAGCCCAAACCATCCATCAGCCTCTTCTGAGAGCTCATCGGCACCACCACCCAGACAGGCCTGGGACACTGCCTGCGCAACCTGACAGCCACTGCAGCAAAAAATCCCCAGGATCTCCACCGCCAATGGAGCAAGGTGCCTATGGCAGTAAGTGCAGCCTCCTCCTCCCCAGCGGCAAACCTCCGACCTTGCATTCACACATCTCCAACTCCCAGCCCCCCACACTGGCGGTGGCGGTGCGCGGAACGCGCGGAGGCACGTGCAACCCAGCGGACTTTCCCGGGGAGACGGTTTGCTGCCGCACCAGCGCTTAGAGGCTTACAAAGTGCCTCGAGGCGTGCGCGGCCCAGCGGACTTTCCCGGGGAGACTGTTTGCTACTATGCCAGCGCTTAGAGGCTTACAAAGTGCCCCGAGGTGCGCGTGGCCCAGCAGACTTTCCTGGGGAGACAGTTTGCTGCTATACCAGTGCTTAGAAGCTTACAAAGTGCCTCGAGGCGCGCGCAGCCCAGCAGACTTTCCTGGGGAGACAGTTTGCTGCCTCACCGGCACTTAGCAGCTTACAGAGTGCCCCGAGGTGCGTGCGGCCCAGCAGACTTCTCTGGGAAGCCACTGTGGGTTCCAGCTCAATGCAGTCACGCATATCTGTGCACAGGTCACCCAGTTGTATGGCTCCAGAGACTTCTCTTGGGAGACACTGAGAACCCCAGCTGGATGTGATTTTCTGTCTACCTCACAACTACAGAACTCTGGACACCACAGTCACGCCTTGCCAGAATACAGACCCCCTGAGCACCAATACCCCAACAGACGGTTCCTGAGTGCCACTGTGAGTCCCCACTGGGCATGCGCGATTTCAATCAAGAGCACAAGACAAAAAAAAAAAAAAAATTGGGACAACCCCTCCACGGCTGCTGACTTCTAG
The DNA here is from genome assembly GCA_004026665.1 of Murina feae. Lineage (NCBI taxonomy): Eukaryota > Metazoa > Chordata > Mammalia > Chiroptera > Vespertilionidae > Murina > Murina feae. The sequence goes on along the minus strand of PVJC01036429.1, from coordinate 1,591 downwards.
ACACCTCAGTTGCGCCGTTCCAGCTCACAGACTTACATCAAAAGAACCCAAAAGCTCAAGTAAGGAGCTACACTAGATTGCCAAACTCAGAAGACCCGAGAGGTCACACAAGTACCACCATCCCCAAAAGAAACTGGGCAGCAAAACAATTGGAGCTACAATTAAAACATTACAGCAAAACATGGGAAGACAAAAAGGCAATTCACAAAGGAAAGAAAAAGAGGAATCACCAGAAACGGAGTTAAATGAAATAGAGGCTACTAACTTATCAGAGAAAGAATTCAGAGTAGTGGTTATAAGGATGCTCAAACGGCTGGAAGACAAATACACACAACTCAATGAGAATTACAAGGAGCTGAATGAGAATGTCACCAATATGAAAAGGAACCAAGAGGAAATAAAAAACGACATAGCTGCAATAAAGAACACAATGGAAGGATTAAATAGTAGACTGGAAGAAGCTGAAGACCGCATCAGCGAATTAGGAGACAAGGTAGGAAAAAACACACAAACACAGGAGCAACTGGAAAAAAAACTTAAAAAGCAAGAGGAGAGCCTACGGGAGCTCTGGGACAACACAAAATGAAACAACATTCGCCTAATAGGGGTACCAGAAGGAGAGGAGGAGAAGCAAGGAATAGAAAACCTGTTTGAAGAAATAATGACAGAAAACTTCCCTGATGTTGGCAAGGGAAAAACTATGCAAGTCCAAGAAGCACACAGAGTGCCAAACAAAATGAACCCTAAAAGACCAACACCAAGACACATCATAATTAAATTGGCAAACACCAACAACAAAGTAAGAATCTTAAAGGCTGCCAGAGAGAAACAGAAAATTACCTACAAGGGATCTCCTATTGGAATATCAGCTGACTTCTCAACAGAAACACACCAGGCAAGAAAGGAATGGAATGAAATATACAAAGTGATGCAAAGCAAGGGAATGAATCCAAGAATTCTATACCCAGCAAGGCTATCATTCAAAATTGAAGGTGGAATCAAAAGCTTCACAGACAAAAAAGGGCTAAGAGAGTTTATTACTACCAAGCCAGCAATGCAAGAAATGCTAAAGGGACTGCTGTAAAAAGAAGAAACAAAAATACAAGAAGAAACTCAAACATTAAGGATAAAAAATGACCACAAACAAATACTTTTCAATAAGAACATTAAATGTAAATGGACTGAATGCTCCAATCAAAAGAAACAGGGTAGCTCAATGGATAAGAAAACAGGACCCATCTATCTGCGGTCTGCAAGAGACCCACCTCACAAAAAAGGATTCACACAGACTGAGAGTGAAGGGATGGAAAAAAATTTTTCAGGCAAATGGAAATGAGAAAAAAGCTGGGGTTGCAATACTTATTTCTGACAAAATAGACCTCAAAGTAAAGTCCATAAAAAGAGATAAGAAAGGCCACTACATAGTACTAAAGGGAACAATTCAGCAAGAAGATATAACTCTGGTAAACATATATGCACCCAATACAGGAGCACCCAAATACATAAAGCAACTTCTGGAAGACATAAAGGGAGAGATTGATAGCAATACAGTCATAGTAGGGGACTTTAATACCCCACTGACACCATTGGA
>PVJC01036428.1:0-17728 GCA_004026665.1 Murina feae | reverse complement strand
GGGGATGCCCACCTGCTGGCGTGCCTGACCAGCCTGGGTGAGGGGCTTTCAGGCTGCCCACAGCTCCCATTGACCCAAGGTCCCAGCAAGGCTGGCTGGACGCAGATTTCTGGGGTTTTTCTCCTATAATTGATACACTGTTCCTTTAAGCCGGCCTACACATGTAACAAAGCCTCTCTCTGCCTCACCTCGCAGAGTCTATACTGCAACAGTGTTATAGTTTTAGACTCAGGCTAGGTCTGCTGTTCCCTTCAGCTCCCGAGGATTCTATGATTGATACATTATTGAAACATGTTTCGGAGCCTGCGCGCCGAAGGCTGAAAACAGTATCACTTTTGCTCCTGCTGCAACGGACGCTGCCTAAACGTTTACTCAGGTCCGTGAGTGGCGGCCGCCATGTTGGCTGGGCTAATTTGCATACAGCCACTCTGATTGGCTGGTGGGCGTGGCTTACCCTGTCTCGGAGAAACGGTTAATTTTAATATTTCGCTTTTATTAGTTTAGACTAGGGGCCCGGTGCACGAAATTCATGCATGGGCGGGGGTGGGAGTCCCTCAGCCCAGCCTGACCCCTCTCACAGTCTGGAACCCCTCAGTGGATGTCCTATGATGGCCCCAGTCTGTCAGGCGCCTTGTGTGTGTGTGTGTGTGTGTGTGTGTTGCCACTGGGGACCTGCCCCCAGCCACATCTGAGGCTCAGAGCAGTCCTCCTGTGTGTGTCCACCTGCTGGGAGCCTGCCCCAGGCACACTGTTGAGGATTGGAGTAGACACCCCCTCTATGTTGATCTCTCAGACTCTTGCTCTCCCCTGCATGTTGTTCTCTTTTTTGAGCTGTGGCCAGGGCTGGGTGCTGCCTGCCTCCCAAGCTTGCCTACTGCTCATCTTCCTCCAACCACCAGAAAGCAGGGAAAACCCCGCCTCGTGGTCAGGCCAGACTTTTCCTGCTCCCTGATCCCCAGAAGGGGCCTGGGGAGCCACCAAGCAGGCCTTGAGCCCCTAAGAGCTTGCTTTCCCGCTCCTCAGTGCCCCCCAAAGGGCCTGGGGAGCCGCCAAGCAGGCCACTGACTCTTTCCCACTCACCAGTCCTCTGCTGCCTTCCTTTCCCATTCCCCAGTGCCTCCACGGGGTCTGGGGAGCCGCCAAGCAGGACCCTGGGCCCTGCAGCCTTGCTTTCCTGCTCCCCAGTGCCCTGCAAAGGGCCTGGGCAGCTGCCAAGCAGGCCGACCCCACAACACCTCTTTCCCACTCACCAGTACCCTGCAAGGGGCCTGGGAAGCCTACCAAGCAGGCCGCTGACCCCCTGCCGCCTCTTTCCCGCTCCCCAATGCGCCTCAAAGGGCCTGGGCAGCCGGCAAGCAGGCCGCCACCTCTTACCTGCTCCCCAGTGCCCCTCAAATGGCCTGAGGAACTGCCAAGCAGGCCTCCGGCCCCTACCACCTCTTTCCCACTCCCCGGTGCCCCACAAAGGGCCTGGGGAGCTGCCAAGCAGGCCGCCAACCCTGCCACCTCTTTCCCACTCATGGGTCCTGGGTCCTGCGCTGTTCCACCCTGCAGCCGCTCTGTGCACTTGGGAGGTCCCTCAGCCCGGCCTGTGCCCTCTCACAGTCTGGGACCCCTCAGGGGATGTCCACCTGCTGGCGTGCCTGACCAGGTTTGGTGACGGGCTAATGGCTGTTTGTAGTCTGGCCAAGCCCCCCAGTAACATCCCTCACCCCATTGGGTTGTGGTCAGCATGGGTGATGGGCTGCTTGGTGCTTTCAGGCTTTAAGGCTGCCCACAGCTCCCATTGACCCAATGTCCCAGCAAGGCTGGCTGGACACAGGTTTCTGGGGTTTGTTTATCTTCTATAATTGATGCTGTTCCTTTAAGGCGAGGCCTCCTACTAACGAAGCCTCCTCTCTGCTTCACCTTGTGGTGTCTATAATGAGACAATGTTACTTAGTGGTGAGGCCAGGCCTGCTGTTTCCTTCAGCTCTGGAGGATTCTATTATTGTTATTTTGTTGCAAACATGTGTTTTGCTTGAGCCAGTGTAAGTGGAGCGGGGCCACAGTTTCACTTTCACTCCTGGTGCAATGGAAGCTGCCGTTTACTCAGGTCCGTGAGTGGCGGCCTCCATGTTGGCTGGGCTAATTTGCGTACAGTTGCTCTGATTGGCTGGTGAGCGTGGCCTTCCCTGTCCTGGAGAAACAGTTAATTTCAATATTATGCTTTTATTAGTTAAGATGGATAACAATTACTTGTAGAACTATATTAGCTGCCTCTTGCACACCCCCTGCTGGGGATGTGCCCGCAACCAAGGTACATGTCCTTGACCAGAATAAAACCTGGGACCTTTCAGTCTGCAGACCAATGCTCTATCCACTGAGCCAAACTGGCTGGTTAGGGCTATTTATCCAATCTTTGATATCATTTAAGATAAGCAACTTTTCCAATCAGCTGCCCCCAGTCTGAGAACCGAATCACCATATATTAATTACAGCTTCAGATAGCATTGGGTTGGTCCCTGATCTTGCCCTAAACTTCTTAGCAAGTTTGGTTTACAAGCCTTAAAGTAGCTCCTGCTCATCACTCTCTATTAAGAGACTGATCTTAACTGTATCCAGGAATATCCAGCTGTCAACTACAATAACTCTTTTCAACCTACACAAAGGTTCAAGAATTTGAAATCCACCTGACTTCAGGTGTCTGGGCCTTATAAACTGCCTCATTCCTGCTTCCGTCTAGATCATACTAAAAAATGCAGATGGTCAGTATTGAAAGCTAGACCTGGGGCCATTGCCATTGAAAGGTCTTCTTAGAGACAGTCTGAAAAAATATCTGCTGTAGTAGATCTATAAGAAAAAGGAAGGCATACCGATGTTTGGGTAGATGAGACCTGCACCTCTATGTGTGGACTGATAAGCAGAGTGTAGACGGGTTTTCACCTCACCTTCACCTCCAACTTTGTGCAGAGCACAGCTGGTGTGACCGTGTACTGTGCCCACACTGGCCTTTCTACTTGGCCAGCACTCCTCAGCATCAGGTCTCCTTGCTCCTGCCGGACCATACTTCCATCCCACCTCTCCCACTGGCACACCTCCTCGCCGAAACTGTTGGGTTTTGGTGAGTAACGTTTCAAAATGAATTTCCCATAATCATTCCATCAAGTACAATTCATGTCTGTGTTTTCTCCTACCTTTGCCAAGATCATGAGATATTAAACTTTCCTTGTGCAATTGGCGTGTGACTTTAGGGGTCAATTGAAGTGATTAATTTCCAAGGTAAAGCCATGAGATAGTGGCAGGGATGAAATATGAGCAGCTTTCACTTAGCACATGAATAAAGGTGACCCTCTTGGTCATAACTGCAAATAGTCTGAACAAGCCATCCTGAAACTGAAAGGTTATTTCAGTGTAATTGTAACCATGTTCATGTGAAGTAATAAAAGAGTCACCTAATGAATGTTTTATATGAAGATTCAGTCAATTACAATCCTTGACGCTACAGGAAAATGTTTGCTGCCTAGTCAGTATTTTTATCTTTATCAATTTCTAATTTCTGAATGGACATTTAATATCTTTGTACTTTCTAAGGAACTACCTGAACTGTTTTAACTTCTAAACTTTAAAAATTATATGCAACATTTAGCTGTAAGAATTTTATTGACTGTTCATTTGTGGTTTTGATAAAAAAAAAAGGAAGACTATTCAGATACTTTTCTCTCATTGCTACAATTTTAGTGTCTTCTACTATGGGTTTGTAATGATGAATCATTAGTTTTATTAATTAGGAATTAGACTAGGGTAAAATGTAATGGGAACGTCTTGTATTATGTTTTATTTCCTTAACGTAGCCAAACTAAGAGAGACTTTTAGGAAGTCTTATGTGGTCTATTCTTAAAAATAAGCAGTTGGACAAAACACATTCTACTATGAGTTGTAATTATCTCATAGTTAAAGTTGATGTCATTTAGAAGAAACAATGTTATAAGATAGAGGCAATATTCTTTAGTTGGTTAGTTCTAATCAGTACAATACATCTAGCCATAAGATTTTTCTTCTTGTTCTTAATGCTTAGGTCTTTTCCTAATTTCACTTTTAAATATTTCTTCTGTTGGTTCCTACCCTTCTTCCTAAGTCATTCTTGTCTGTTGCAAAAAAAAATATTAGTTTTAGGATTTGCACATATATTCTTTCCAATAAAGACAATTATACTAAAAGACTCAAAGCAAATTCATGACGAGCATTTCTTATGATACTTATTGTTGTGTAACAAACTGCTCCAAATTTTAGTGATGAAAAATGACAGTTTTCATATCCCACAATGTTTTGGTCCAGGGATTTAAGCAGGTGAGACTTATCGGTGGTTCTTTGGTTCCTTGTAGTGTTGACTCTGGTCATTAGGTGCCATTTAACTGCAAGATCCACTAGTCTGGGTTGTCCAAGGTAGCTCCATTCATGTTCCTGGTGCTTTGGCGGTGATGGCTAGAAACCTGGGTCTGGCTGGAGCCTCTTCCTCCCCATCAAGTATCAGGGCTTCCTCATTTGTTCTCTCCAGAAGGAAGTCTAACTTCTTACATTGTAGCCCAGGACTCAAAAAAACAAGGGAGTGGCCCTGACTGGGTAGGTCAGTTGGTTAGAGCATCATCCCCACCATACACCAAGATTGTGAGGGTTTGATCCCCAGTCAGGGCACATACAAGAATCAATCAATGAATGCATAAATAAGTGGAACAACAAATTGATGTTGATGTTCTCTCTCTCTCTCTCTCTCTCTCTCTCTCTCTCTCTCTCTCTCTCTGATCAATTAATGAAAAAAATTAAATTTAAAAAAAGGAAGCATCCAGTCTTCTCAATAACCAGGACTGGGCCTGGCATAAGTCTGCTTCCACCACAACACATTGGTCAAGGCGTCCCAGGAAGTCCACTTTTAAGGGGCGAGAAAACAATCTATTTCTTGCTAGGGAGGAATGGTGTCTTCAATCTGATACAGCATTTCAATATTCTGATGACATCTGCACATTATGGACTGACTTTCCCCAAGCTTCCCTTTCCTGTGGGCTGTGCCGCTAAACATATCTGAGTCCAGGAATAGCTCCTGATGGAGTCCATGGCTGCGGAGTCACTTTTCAGGAGACATAATGTGATGAAGGTTTACTGTAATCTCTAGAATTCCTTACCAAGAAGCAAATTCAACGTGTCTCTGCTCTGTGACTCCTGAGGACCTCTGCTGATGTGTTTAGTGGCAGGTAGTATCTCAATCTTTATTGTCCTGCCTTTGAACACATCAAGGTCAATGGACTCAGTCAGTCTCCTTGGATAATCAGGTAAACCCTGGTCCCAGTGCTACTCTACCTGTCACTTGAACCTATGAATGCTCCACTTTCTCACAAACCAATAGCTTAAAGATGGATTTCACCTGTAGGCCTTCATCAAGCCAGGACAGCTACTGACAACTGCAGTTAGCAGTGATTGACCTTTATCTTTTCTATCTGTATTAACATGACCATGAGTCCTTTGTGCAGTGCATAGAAGCACAAATCTTTTTAAAGATTTTGCCCAAATTTTCAGATTTTACTGAATTGCTGTCTCACCCCTTCAACATAAACAAGGGCAGTGTATTTAATTAAACACACACACACACCAATAATATTGGGAAATCTTAGCTTTTATTGATTACCATCGATTGAAAAAAAACTGTTTAATTATCTGTGAAAAGTAATAGGGAAAATGGGAATAAATGATCTCAATAGAAAAATAAATGTATAAAGGAGATTCTCTTTCTGTTAATAGCATATTTAATTTTTTGAATCTGGAAACATTTGCTTTGACATTTTTGTCTTTTATTTTTTTGTGTGCCTATTTGCCTTCCTCAAAGAATTATAAAAAAACCACATATAAAAAGATGTCAAGGTTAAAGATTGGTCAACCTTGTAGAATGTGGATAATGCATTATGAGAGAAAATAGGTTATGGTTGCAGTAAACTTGCATATTGACATGTTAATATCTTCATGTGAGTAACAATTTCTGAACATAGTTTTTTCTTCATCTTTACTTGGATACTTTTAAGCACCCTTTCTATAACCATGACTTCTTGCCCTTCACTGCGCAGATGTGTTTTCCCACAATAAATGCCAATGCTCTCTTATTCATTGTAATTCAAATGAGTATCTGATAAATGATGAATGTGAGTGGACATTACATTTTAATTAATTGAAGGGGGTAATAAGATATGGCTAAATAGTTGGATGATGCTTGCATGGAAAATAAGCATTAAGTTCCTGGGCAAGAATTTTTAGTTCTTTGTTTCTAATATTATTATGATATGCAAAGTAGAATTGCATAACTTATTAAAACAGACACAGTAACAAATCTATCTAGACATAGAACGCAAATTATGTTTCCTGGAGATTTTTCACTTTTGAAACAATATCATTATTTAATCAATTTTAAACCAGTATGACACATTAGCCCATGTTTAATTCACTTATTAAATTTTCATAAAATTGATCTATATTAGTTTTTCCAATGTTTGGAATATGTGTATTATTCACTAAAATGAATGTAAAGTATTAAGCTGTTTATATTGTCATGTATTCCTGGAATTTCCAATATTTATGTGAATAGAAAAGTCATTATTTCAAGTTTATAAGAAGTTTTCTATAAATATTAATAGACTATCTGACTAATACCATTTAACAGTCCTTAAAAATGTTGGCCACTGATTAAATAGAAATAACAATGTTTACAAAATTAAAAATGCAACTGTAAAAAAATGCCATCCAGTCTCAGCTTTGCCATACGCATTGATATGATTTTGATATTTTTGAACTCTTGATGAGACCTACAAAGGAGTTATTCACAGTAACAAGTCTACTAAGAGAGACATATAATATATACATCTTCATATATAAAAAGCCAGGGGCTGTCATGACCAAAACAACATGATGGATGACCGAACAGCAGGCTTAGTGAGGGTTAGTGAGGGACAACCAAATGACTGAACAGCAGGCTGTGTGGGCAACGAGGTCACAGGGGGCAGTTGGGGACAACCAGGCCAATGGGGTTGGGGTCAGCTGGAGGCAACCAGGCTGGCAGAGGGGGCAGATGGGGGAAACCAGGCCAACAGGGGGGGCAGTAAGGGGTGATCAGGCTGGTGGAGGGGCAGTTAGGGATGATCAGGCAGGCAGGCAGGTGAGCAATTAGGAGCCAGCAGTTCCGGATTGTGAGAGGAATGTCCCAGATTGGAGAGGGTGCAGGCTGGGCTGAGGGGACCCCATCCCTGTGCATGAATTTCATGCACCAGGCTTCTAGTCTATAATAATAAAAGTGTAATACACTAATTAGACTGAACAGTGAACAACTTTCTGTATGTCATTCCAGACATCCTTTAGATGAAGCCACTGTGGTGGGGGCCAAGGCAGAGGTGGTTAGGGGCTATCAGGCAGGCATGTGAGTGGTTAGGGGTGATCAGGGAGGCAGGCAGGTGAGCAGTTCAGAGCCAGCAGTTTCAAATTAAAATGGTACAGGCTGGGCTGAGGGACCCCTCTGCACCTGTTCATGAATTTCATGCACCAGACCCATAGTTAATTAATAAAAGATAAAGGGCAAGGAGAAATAGGGGTCACCTACATGCCAGTTTTGTTTTTTTTATCTTGGCTCTGCCACAACCTTTCTGGGTGATTTGGGACAAAACTCACCATCACAGTTACTGCCTACTTGAGATCCAGCACAAAGAAACCAAGCCTCCTCCAGAGCCAGTTTTCTAATCTAGGAGTTTCTTATTTTGTTTAATCTAATTGTACTTTGTGTTTGGGAGGAGATTATGATGAAAGTGCTCAGGAACAAATTGTGAAGAAGGAAAAGATGCCTTTGATATCCCCTACTGGTTGCCCAAACATTTGAGCAGAGTAAGAGATAAGCTCACACACCATGTATCTAAATATTGAAGTTATAAGTGAAGCTATTAAAGTATTAAATTGAATATGTTCTTTAATACTGTCTTGTTTTAAAAAAGCTTCAAAATGGCCTCGAGGGTCAAATCCACGCCTTATGGCGGAAGTACAATCTCTCATTCTCTTCTCACTCCATGTCATTCTGCCCCATGAGAACCATAAGGGACATGTGTTGAAGGACCCTGTGTACACTGCCAAGCTCCAGTCACACCTTCTGCAGGGGTAAGTCCTTGGTCCATGTTCTGGGTGAAGGGGTACTTCTCAAGATGACAAACACAGAAGAAAACTGTGACACGTAGAGAGCAGTCTTGGAAACATGAAGCAGTTGTTTCAACATCTCAAGGATTTGAACCATGATCTACAACAGGAAACCTGAGCCCTCAGTAAAAACATTCTCTTAGCCTAGTGACATCATGTTCCAGTGACAATGACTGGCTAGAGTAGGGCCAGAGCAGGGCCCTAAATGCAAGAACCCTGGTTCTGAAAACGGTGCTTTCCCCCACACTTCACTTCTTCTATCAGGACTTGTAAGCAACCAGTAGTCGCCTGGACTCACCCTCCATCACATCATCACTTTACACAAAGCTGTCCTTTCCCGTGATACTTCTTATTCTCACACCCACGACATACTTCTGTCACTTGGCATTTACAAAGAAGTAAATAATTTCTGGGAGAAAAAAAATGATTTTAGATCCAAGCTTGAAATTTTTCATATATAAATGAAGTCATTTAAGGAGAATTAACTCTGTAAAAGGACTCTTGAGGACACAATGTCTTGACTCAATGAAATAATCTCTCTCTCTTTTTTAATTCTCACCCTAAGACATAATGAGAGTGAGGAAGGAAGAGAGAGTGTGTCAGAGAAACATAGATCTGAGAGAGAAACATCAACTAGCTTGGAACCTGCAAATCAGGCATGCACCCCTACTTGAACCAGCAACCTTTCGGTGCACAGGACAGCGTTCAGCTCACTAAGCCACTCTGGCCTGGGGAAAGAATCTCTTTTTCGAGGGTTCATTATAGAATGTCAGAGGAATAAAGCCCCCAAACATATACAGATTTTGATAGACTTGTGGGAAATGTATCTATTTAACATTGAAATAATACTTGCCTCAGAATGTGAAAGTTTCCTTTCATAGAAAAGGGCCCCTGCCAAAAATTGGTTATAGTCATTATTTTTATGAATGCTAGTGATAATGACAATAATTAAAACACTCAAAATTCAAGTCACAATATCTTTACATGTCTCTTATCCTCGGTTCAAGAACTTCACAAAGCAGGTATTTTCAAAATTTGAGAATTTCAGACCTCTTTAAATCACAGGGGTTACTATTAGTTTAATCTGACATCAAGTCATCACTGTTCAGTCCATCAATCCTATGCTTTTGAAATGCAAATGTGATTATGCATTGCCCGGCTTGAGTCCAAATAATTACTCCTAAATGCCTATGAGGTAGACATAATCCAGGTGTAAGAGCTGAAAACAATCCCTTTAGGATTTCTCCCTTACTCAACATCTCCTTTCGTCTCCTCACAGCTCTCCCCACTGCATATGACATCATGTAAGGTATTATGGTGACTGACTAGTGCAAGACCCAGCTAAGACATCTCTGCAGGACTTTTTCACCTCTGCATTCTCATAGTACTTTATAAACACTTTTGTCCTATTCTCTATCCACTGCTCTAAATATTAATTTACTCTGGAAAAAAGGTTTCTATTCCTTTCCTTTTTCCTTTGGAGCTAAAATAGTTTTTAATACCTTTTTGTTTATGTGAGTAGTGATACCACTGACTCTAACAGAAGCAATGAGAAACGAGAAGGAGCATAGCAGTCAAACATTTCTTAGGTGAGAGTTCTCAGAATGGTTATTATAAAGTTAGGTCACCATACTAGTATTTCTTGAAGTAAATAGAGGTATGGGCATGTAAATGGAACACAAGATAAAAATATTTGAAATCATAAAGATGTCTATAATGTGAAGTGTGTGTTCATGTTATGCTCTACATTTAACCTTTGGAAACCTAATACCAATTATAGTTTAATTATAAGCAAATGTATCATGTTGTCAGATTCTTGCTGAAAGAAAAAATAAATTATTGTTATATCCCAACAATGGCAAAGCAGATGCAACACCCATCTCCAACAAAACTTAAGAATGCCATACAAAAAATGAAACAAACTGTAGAACATTCAAATTCCATCATGTACCATGTAATGACTTTTTGATCAATGATCTAGCACATATATGATGAAGGTCCCATTTATAATAATAAAAGCATAATATGTTAATTAGACCAGACAGCTGAACAACCTTCCAGATGTCATTCTGGACATCCTTCCGGATGAAGCCACAGTGGCAGGGGCCGAGACAGAGGCAGCTAGGGGTGATCAGGCAGGCAAGTGGTTAGGGGTGATTAGGCAGGCAGGTAGGTGAGTGGATAGGAGCCAGCTGTCTTGGATTATGAGAGGGTGTAGGCCGGGCTAAGGGACCGCCCCCATGCATGAATTTTATGGACGAGGCCTCTAGTAAGATTGTAATGGAACTGAAAAATTTCTTTCAGTTTGATGACATCATAATCATCTTAACCTTATAGTATAGCACATTGCACAAGTACCACTGTGTTACAGTTTATAGAGCATTCAGCACTGTAACAAGCTGGACAGGTTTGCAGCCTAGGAGTTGTAGGGAAACAGAGTTTGTCATCCCAAAATATATCTATGTGGCACAAGCATTATTTTAGGCTGAATAATTTTAAGAAAGAGCAGACACGGGAGATGCTAGGAAAAGCAAGCGTAAGCTATCCTTGGAAAAGGATGTCTCCCTTTCTGTAGCAGGAAGGAGAGATCTTTTCTCTGAAACTCTTATCAGTGAGTAAGACAAGTTAAATTTGCCTCAGAGCCTTACCTTTGTTTTCTGTGCTTTTCCTGGTAACAACCCATTTCCTGAACATCTTATGACTTCAGCTGAAGATGGTATTCAAGGTGGTGGCTTGGGAGATTTCAGTGAGTTACTATGAATGAATGAATGAATGAATGAGTGAATGAATAAAGGAGTGAATGGAATAAATTAATAAATAAATTAAATAAATAAATGGTCATAGATAAAAAGACTCAATATTGTCAAGATGTCAGTTCTTCCCAACTTTATCAATAGTTAATGCAATCCCAATCAAAATCTCCGTAAGTTATTTTGTGGATACTGACAAAATAATGCAGAAGTTTATATGGAGAGGAAAAAGAGTCAGGCTATCCCACACAATTTTGAAGGAGATGAACAAAGTTGGAGGCTGACACTCGCCAACTACAAAGCTTACTGTAAACAGTGGGGCATTGATGAAAGAATAGACAAGCGGGTTAAATGAGCCCACATTAATATAGTCACCTCATCCAACACAGAGGAGCAAAGGCAAGTCAATGGAGGAAAATAGTCTTTTAAATAAATGATGCTGAAACAAAAGGATATCCATATGGAAAATATTAAGTTACATATAGACCTCAGACCCTTCACATACACACATTCACACACACAAAATGATCTCAGAATGGATCACAGACCTAAACATAAAATGGAAAACTATAAAACTACTAGATGACAACATAAGAGAAAAATCTGTGATCTTGGGTATGCAATGGATTTTTAGATACAACGCCATAAGTCGCAAAAGAAGTAATTGGTAAGCTGGATTTCACTAAAACTAGCAACTTCTGCATTATAAAGCACAATATCAAGAGAATGAGAAGACAAGCCATAGACTGGGAGAAAATATTTGCAAAAGACACATCTGATATGAGTCTGTTATCCAAAACATAGAAAGAACTCTTTCTCAATAAGAAACAAACTACCTGATTTTAAAAAGGGCCAGATCTTAAAAGACACCTCACTAAAAAAGATATGCAGAGGGCAAATAAGAAGATGAAGAGATACTTTCAATAATGTATCATCAGGGAAATTCGAATTAAAACCGTAATGAGATGTCCTTTAGTAGGTGAATGGATGAATTAACTGTAGTAGGTACATCTAGACAATAGAAGATTACTGAGTGCTAAGACAAACTGGATTATCAGCCATGAAAAGACATGGATATTAATAAAACTTAAATGCATATTAATAAGTTTTTAAAAGCCCACGTGAAAAGGCTACATATTGAAAGAATCCAATATTAGACTTCTATAAAAGTCAACACTATAGAGACAGTAAAAATACTAGTGTTGGCCAGGGATTTTGTATGTTAGAGAGATAGATGATTAGGGAGAAACACAGAGGATTCTTAAGGCAGTAAAAACTTTGTGTAATACTATAATGGTGGATACACTATTGAAGGTTTGTCCAAATTCTTAGAATGTACAACACCAAGAAGGCGCCGTAAATGTACCATGGACTCTGGATGATAATGACGTCTCGATAAATGTACCACTCTTGTGGGGGCTGTTAACACTGAGGGATGCTATCTATACATGTGTGGGGGCAGGAGTTTTATGGGAAATCTTGGTACTTTCCCCTCTTTTGCTGTGAATCAAAAACTACTGTTAAAAAAATCTTTAAAAAATCAATGCTCCCTTTTTCTTTATTTTATTCTTCTACTTAAAAAGTAACATTATAAAGTAGTATTTTGTGTGTATATTTAGATGTTTCTTTTGTTGCACTTTGATTTTAATCTTTATTCCTGTTTTGAAGGATTACATTTGAAATACCTTCAGCAAACAGCAATTCCTAAGCCCCCCCCCCACACACACACACACTGAAAAATCCTAATTCTGTTTCTCTCTCTCCATCTCTCTGCCCCAATAGATAAATAGATGATAGATAGATAGATGATAGATAGATAGATAGATAGATAGATAGATAGATAGATAGATTATAGATAGATAGATAGGTAGATGATAGATAAATTATAGATAGATAGATAAATAGATAAATAGATAGAAGATAGATAGATAGATAGATAGATAGATAGATAGATAGATAGATAATAGGTAGATCGACAGACTTTAAGAAATTAGCTCATGATTGTGGAGGCTTGACAAGTCCAAAATGTACAGCACAGGACAACAGTCTGGAGACCCAGCAGATCCAGGAATAAATGCAGTTTAAGTTCAAGGATGGTCAACTAGAAACATCCCACCCCTTCTTCCAGGGAGATCTGTCTTTTTCTGTTCAGGGCCTCAACTGATTAGGTGAGGCCCACTCAACCCATATGATGAAGAGTAATTTACTCAGAACCTATTGGTTTAAAAGTAATCGTATCTGAAAAATACTTTGACAAAACATCTAGAATAACATCTGACCAAATATCTGGGTTCTGTGTCCTATTCAAGTAGACACATGAAATTAATCATTACAGGAATCAAGAGTTTATTTTTAAAAGTGCATTGGGAGACATCTATATAAAATATGACTGAGGCTTAAAGGGTGTAGTGGCCAAGCATTTGGTTGGGGACAGCAGGTTAGAGAAAAAGGATGCCAAGATGAGGTGGAAGAGAAGTCTCAGAGGTAACGATTCCCTGCTTGGATTATCCTACAAACTAGCCTGGGTAATACCTCAGGCCTGGTTCACTGTACGACACATAAATGGCATCCCTATACTGCGGTGCCCCATCCTGCAGGAACCTATTAACACTTTGTAAGCAGGCATTTTCCCACCACTGTGTGGTAGCATTTGAAACACTTTCCTTTGTGCAGGGGTACGTTACAAAACTTGCACATGTGCCACATTTCACTGCGTAGTTTATGAGTGGCACACACACGACAATGATGTAAAACATTTTTATTTTTGCCGGTTCCAACTAGAGGTTCCAATGTATGTTTCCTCATGTCCATTGACAGTCTCCCTGGTGGATCCAATTTTACTCGTTTCCCGCAAAAAAATGTGTTAACCCATGGGCAGACATCCACCCCAGGCTCATCCCTGTCAGCATTCTAAGCTGAGTGGTGAAAGGCCAAAGGTCAGAGTCACATCACACACACACACACTCCCCTACTTGGGAAACAGTAATTCCAGAAGAAGAAGAGTACATTTGGGAATCCTATCTAATAAAAGAGTAATATGCAAATTGACCATCACAAGATGGCTGCCCCATGTGGTCAAAGATGGCCACCACAAGATGGCCAGCAAGGGAGGGCAGTTGGGGGGACCATCCTGGCAGGAGGAGGGCAGTTAGGGGCAATCAGGCTCGCACAGGAACAGTTAGACACTGATCAGGCTGGCAGGGGAGTGGTTAGGGAAAACTAGCAGTCAAGAGGTCAAGAGCCAGCAGTCCTGGATTGTGAAAGGGATGTCTGACTGCCCATTTAGGGGGATCAGGTCTAAATGGGCAGTCGGACATCCCTCAAGGGGTCCCAGATTGGAAAGGGTGCAGGTTGGTCTGAGGGACACCATCACCCCCGCACCCCCACTCCGTGCATGAATTTCATGCACCAGGCCTTTAGTCCTATATAATAAAAGCCTAATATGCAAATTGACCAAACGGGGGAACCACCAGCTACTATGATGTGCACTGACCACCAGGGGGCAGATGCTCAATGCAGGAGCTGCCCCCAGCCCACAGGCCCCAGTACAGATAAGGCAGATGCTAGCAGGGGCCCCATATAGCCCCACAGATTGGCTCTGATCACCAGCCAGGTCTAGGGACCTTATTGGTGCATGAATTTTGGGCACCAGGCCTCTACTAAGGTAATAAATGGAGACTAATCAATAATCACTCAGCATGATATATTAAGGAGTTTGTGCCTTATTGTATAAATTTTTGAACTGTTACATACTTCAAACTGACAGAGTAACATGATCAGGATAGCTTTTGAAAAACCCCTAGAAGAGAATTTAGTGAAGAGAAGGAAGGAATACAAAACTCCCAGTAGGAAAAATCATTAGTCATCTGTAGCAACAGTGAGGATAAAGAAGAGATGATGGAGTATTGTGAGGATATGGGAACATCTGTCAAAGGAAAGCTGAAGCTGAGAGCATGATAGCCTGGTTGTAATGTCTGCCCTTGAGATTCATGGGCAGGTGGGGATCAAGCCAGAGTCATGTGGGAAAATAGAAAATATAGGACATCAATTATCATGACGTTGTAACCAGACATGAGGCATGTTTAAGAATGGTTTCTGGACTATTCTGGGGAATTCTTAGAAGGCTCATCTTAATTTCATGCAGCTCATTCAAAAGCACACATGATGCTCAATTAAAAGTATACAAGAAAATAGGGTATTTATTTCACTATGTGGCTAATCGTAATAGTAAAAATAAAAAAAAATAAAAACAGTACTGGTGCCAAGAACATCTGTCCCTAGACAGCTCCTCTGGCCCTAAGGAGAAGGTTTCCACCCTGAATTTTCCTTTCCCACATGAATGAACTGATGACAGAGGGGGTATTAGTCATTACACCTGGCCCAGAACTGGCCTCTGCAGAGACATCACGTTCGAGTGCTCAGCTTGTGCTTTTGGAGGAACGCCAGGAATGTCAAGTTTGGAATCAAATTACCATTCGAATAAACTCAATAAACTGTACAGTGGTCCCAAACCTTGGAGGAGATGCAACCTCCTTTAATGAACCCCACCTCTCACCTCCATCTCCATTAGAACTGATTTCCCATCGACTTATTTCTTCTTAGGATGAAGCTGGAAAACTGAAGGCCTGCTATTACTACTACTACTTCAGCTTCTTTATTTGATTTTCAGACACTCATCATAGATAAACTTGTATTGACTATTTCTACATGCCAGATAGTCTTATATGTTCATAAGTCATAGCTCATAGGTAGAATTCTCTCTACATTACAGGTGAAAAAATGGAGGCTCTGAAAGGTTAACTTGCCTCAAATAACCAAGCTGGGAGATGCCAGGGCTGGGATTTGGAACCCAGACTCTAGAGTTTTGACTCTTAGATGCTAAACTAGGCCAAACCTTTGATCTGGCCAAACAGCACAGGCCAGCATAAAATATATCTGATCCATAAAACATGTGAACCAAAAAAAGTTGTCCCAGCTATAGAAATTAGCATAGAATGTGTTCCCATTTTTTTTAATGAAGTGGGGACATAAAATAAAAAGACATAGCCCTAACCGGTTTGGCTCAGTGGATAGAGCATTGTCCTGTGTACTCAAGGGTCCCAGGTTCAATTCCGGTCAAGGGCATGTACCTTGGTTGCGGGCACATCCCCAGTAGGGAGTGTGCAGGAGGCAGCTGATCGATGTTTCTCTCTCATTGATGTTTCTAACTCTCTATCCCTCTCCCTTCCTCTCTGTAAAAAATCAATAAAATATATTTTAAAAGTTAAAAAAAAAGACATAAAGAAGAAAATCCCCAATATGCAGTCTAACACTTTCTTTTTAGCTTTTTAACCTAATCAAGATTAGGTAATTAAAAAAAATAACTTTCAACAATAATCTCTATATGGTGAGAATGACAGGTAGACTGAGGTGAGAATTTGAATATCTGTGAAACATGGTACACAATAATTTAGTGATAAATAACATAGACTGACAAAGGGAAAGATGTCAAAGACAAGAAGTTGTAAATCTCCTTTAAACAAGTTCCATAAAACAAAACACAGACTGGCTAAGGAGACAACGGACCTTAAAGCAAGGGGAGAGTGTCCATCACATCTTCAAATATGGCAGCACTGAGACCATCCTCACTGCAGCCTTGGAGCCCGTTCTGTCTCCTTTCCCTGGGCAACTTCAAAGTGCACATTTGAGTTGGCACTGAGGAAGCTATGTGTTCCATTTCTACTCACTTCCCACACTACTTTGAGTTTGACCAAAGTATCCATATATAATTTTGCTAATATTTTATCCTAAATCTTTCCCTCTATTCCTTTCCTTTTCTACCTGTCTCTATTGATTGCCTCAAGAACAGTGTGAGCCTGGCTGTCAGTGGTTTCCACCAAACCTTGCATAATAAGACGTTCTCCCTTTGTGTTCATACTTTACTCATTCATGCATTTTTGACCAAACAACAAATCAGTTTGCAGCTGACAGAGCACCTTGTTGAGTGAGAGAAACAAGTGATATCAATGACATCATGCTAGCGCTGAAAAATTACATCATGCTAGAGCTGGAAAGAAAACTCTGCCACACTTTACCTTTCTGCATCACTCGTACCATTTAAATTTTCTGAACCTTCATTTTTAAATGATGGAGCATCTCCTCACATAGAATAGTGTTAAATGGGAATTTAAAAAGGAGCAGTGGCTATATTTTCACCAAAATAAGGAAAAAGATGATGGAAAGTACCATGGAGTGACCATAATATATCCAAATAAGTAATGAGTCTCAATAATGAGTACCCAGAATTGGAATTGTTTGATCACATAGTGGATATATTTTTAATTTTTTTGAGAACCATCATACTGTTTTCCATGACTGTATGGATTTACATTCCCACATTATGTAAAAACTACGTCATCATTTTCTAGGGTTCTGAGAAATGGCCATTTGTGATTTCGGGAATTTGTCGATTTTATGTAGATTATTTAATCTTCCAGTGTACAATTGTTCATATTAATCTCTTATCTAAATATATAGATAAGCCTAAGTGACCATTATGACCAAACTAGGGGCCCGGTGCACAAAAATTTGTGCACTCGGGGTGGAAGGAGTCCCTCAGCCCGGCCTGTGCCCTCTCACAGTCTGGGACCCCTCAGTGGATGTCCTATGATGGCCCCAGTCTGCCAGGCGCCTTTTGTGTGTGTGTGTGTCACCACTGGGGACCTGCCCCCAGCCGCATCTGAGGCTCAGAGCAGTCCTCCTGTGTGTGTCTACCTGCTGGGGACCTGCCCCCAGGCACACCGTCA
>PVJC01036427.1:0-17679 GCA_004026665.1 Murina feae | reverse complement strand
TAGTGCAGAATGAGAAATTTTCTCCTGAAGCTTGACTATGATTAATACATTGAAGAAGGTAGATTTACCAACATTTGACAATCCAACAATACCAATTTTCTTTATTTAAAATTTCTTTATTTATTAAAGTATTACATATATGTCCTCATCCTCTATTACCCCCCAAACTTCCCCACTTATGCCATCACCCCCCTGTTGTCTGTGTCCATTGGTTAGGACTATATACTTGCATACAAGTCTTTTGGTTAATCTCTTGCCCTTACCCCCGCACTCCCCTTCCTTCCCCCTGAGGTTTGACAGTCTGATGGATGCTCCTCTGTCTCTGGATCTGTTTTTGTTCATCAGTTTATGTTGTTCATTATATTCCATAAATGAGTGAGATCATGTGATGTTTATCTTTCTCCTACTGGCTTATTTCACATAGCATAATGCTCTCCAGTTCCATCCATGCTATTACAAATGCTAAGAATTCCTTCTTTTTTACCACAGCGTAGTATTCCATTGTGTAAATGTTCCACAGTTTTTTTAAATATATATCTATATATATTTTATTGATATTTTACAGAGAGGAAGGGTGAGGGATAGAAAGTTAGCAATATCTGTGAGAGAGAAACATTGATCAGCTGCCTCCTGCACACCCCATACTGGGGATGTGCCCACAACCAAGGTATATGCCCTTGACCGGAATCGGACCTGGGACCTTTCAGTCCCCAGGCTGACGCTCTATCTACTGAGCCAAACCGATTAGGGCTATACCACAGTTTTTTAACGCACTCATCTGCTGACGGGCACTTAGGCTGTTTCCAAATCTTAGATATGGTAAATTGTGCTGCTATGAACATAGGGGTGCATATATCCTTTTTGATTGGTGTTTCTAGCTTCTTGGGATATATGCCTAGAAGTGGGATCACAGGGTCAAATGGGAGTTTCATTTTTAGTTTTTTGAGGAAACTCCATACTGTTCTCCACAGTGGCTGCGCCAGTCTGCATTCCCACCAGCAGTGCAAAAGGGTTCCTTTTTCTCCGCATCCTCGTCAACACTTGTCATTTGTTGATTTGTTGATGATAGCCATTCTGATCGTTGTGAGATGATACCTCACGGTCATTTTGATTTGCATCTCTCAAATAATCAGTGACTTTGAGCATGTTTTCATGTGTCTCTTGGCTTTCCTTCTGTCTTCTTTTGCAAAATATCTATTTATGTCCATTGCCCATTTTTAAAAAAAATTAACTCTTTATTGTTCAGATTATTACAGTGATTCCTCATTTCCAACCCCCCCATAGCTCCCCTCCACCTGGTTCCCACCCCACCATCTTTCCTTACACGCCCCCCCCCACCACTGTCCTCATCCATAGGTGTACGATATTTGTCCAGTCTCTTCCCGTACCCCTCACACCCCTTTCCCCCCTCAAGAATTGTCAGTCCACTCTATTTCTATGCCCCTGATTCTATTATATTCACCAGTTTTTCTGTTCATCAGATTTTTTATTCACTTGATTTTTAGATTTACTTGTTGATAGATATATATTTGTTGTCACTTTGTTGTTCATAATTTTTATCTTTACCTTTTTCTTCTTCTTCCTCTTCGTAAAGGATATCTTTCAACATTTCATATAATACTGGTTTGGTGGTGATGAACCTTTTTAGCTTCTTCTTATCTGTGAAGCTCTTTATCTGACCTTCAATTCTGAATGATAGCTTTGCTGGGTAAAGTACTCTTGGTTGTAGGTTCTTGCTATTGATCACTTTGAATATTTTTTGCCACTTCCTTCTGGCCTACATAGTTTCTGTTGAGAAATCAGCTGACAGTCGTATGGGGACTCCCTTGTAGGTAACTAACTGTTTTTCTCTTGCTGCTTTTAAGATTCTCTCTTTGTCTTTTGCTCTTGGCATTTTAATTATGATCTGTCTTGGTGTGATCCTCTTTGGATTCCTTTTGTTTGAGGTTCTTTGCGCTTCCTGGACTTATAAGTCCATTTCTTTCACCAGGTAGGGGAAGTTTTCTGTCATTATTTCTTCAAATAGGTTTTCAATATCTTGCTCTTTCTCCTCTTCTGGCACCCCTATTATTCTGATGTTGGAATGCTTAAAGTTGTCCCAGAGCCTCCTTACACTATCTTCATATTTTTGAATTCTTCTTCCTTTGTTTAAAATTAAATCTTTATTGTTCAGATTATTACAGATGTTCCTTTTTTTCACCCCCATAGCTCCCCTCCACCTGGTCCCCCCCCCCGACCTCGTGCCCTTACCCCCACCACTGTCTTCAATCATAGATGTAAGGTTTTTGTCCAGTCTCTTCCCATTCCCCTCATGTCCCCTTCCCCCTGAGAATTGTCAGTCCATTCCCTTTCTATGCCCTTACTTATATTCTACTAGGGGCCCGGTGCACAAAAATTTGTGCACTCGAGAGGTCCCTCAGCCCGGTCTGTGCCCTCTTGCAGTCTGGGACCCCTCGGGGGATGTCCACCTGCTGGCATGCCTGGTCAGCCTGGGTGAGAGGCTGATGGCTGTTTGCAGGCTGGCCAACCCCCAGTGTGGACCCTCACCCCATTGGGGTGTGGCCAGCCTGGGTGACAGGCTAAGGGTCATTTTCAGGCTGTCCATAGTCCCTTCAGGGTTCCAGTCCCTACTGGGGTGCCTGGCCAGCCTGGGTGAGGAGCTGAGGGGCGTTTTCAGGCTGCCCACAGTCCCTTCAGGTTTTGGGTCTCTACAGGGGTACCTGGCCAGCCTGGGTGAGGGGCTGATGGCTGTTTGCAGGCTGGCTAAGCCCCCCAGTGGGGACTCTCACCCCACTGGGATGTGGCCAGCATGGGTGATAGGCTGAGGGGTGTTTTCAGGCTTTCAGGCTGCCCACAGCTCCCATTGACCCAATGTCCCAGCAAGGCTGGCTGGAAGCAGGTTTCTGGGGTTTATTTATCTTCTATAATTGATACTGTTCCTTTAAGCCAAGGCCTAGCTCTTTGGCTTCTATAAATGAAAGAATGTTGCCTTAGTAGACTCTAGGCAGGCAGTTTCCTCCGTTGCTGGTGCATGGAATCCTGCTGTTTGCTTCAGCTCTGAGGCTTCTATAATTGCAACAATGTTGCAACTATGTTGTTGCCTTGAGCACAGAGAGGCCCAGCCGGCCAGCAGACAGCTTACTTCTGATGCAACGAAAGCCGCCTATTTACTCTATCTCAGTGTCTGCCATCCTCCATCTTGGCTGGGTTAATTTGCATACAGCCGCTCTGATTGGCTGTTGGGCGTGGCTTAGGCAGCCCGTAGAAATAGTCAATTTCAATATTACTTTTTTATTAGATTAGATTCACCAGTTTATTCTGTTCATCAGATATTTCTTTTTAAATTCCATGTTTATTATTTTTTTACATTATTTTTTTATTACATAAAGTTTTACAAAGATTAGTACATATATCTCTTTTTTCCCCTGCCCTTCTCCCAGCCTTCCCTACCACCCAGGATCCTGTGTCCATTGATTATGCTTAAATGCATGCAACAAAGTCCCTTGGCTGATCTGTTACCCTGTCCTTGTTGCTGTAATTTGACAGTTTGTTTGATGCTGCTCTGCCTCTGTATCTATTTTTGTTCACCAGTTTATAATGGTTATTATTATCCATAGATGAGTTAGGACATGTGGTATTTTTCTTTCATTGACTGGCTTATTTCACTTAGCATTATGTTCTCCAGTTCCATCCATGCTGCTGCAAATGCTAAGAACTCCTTCCTTTTTACAGCAGCATAATATTCCATTGTATAGATGTACCACAGTTTTCTAATCCATTCATCTGCTGATGGGCACTTAGGCTGTTTCCAAATTTTAGCTATGGTAAATTGTGCTGCTATGAACATAGGGATTCATATGTCCTTTCTGATTGGTGTTTCTGGTTTCTTAGGATATATTCCCAGAAGTGGGATCACAGGGTCAAAAGGGAGATGCATGTTTAATTTTTTGAGGAAACTCTATACTGTTCTCCACAGTGGCTGCACCAGTCTGCATTCCCACCAGCAGTGCACAAGTGTTCCTTTTTCTCCGCATTCTCTCCAGCAGTTGTCATTTGTTGATTTGTTGATGATAGCCATTCTGACAGGTGTGAGATGGTACCTCATTGTTGTTTTGATTTGCATCTCTCGGATGATTAGTGACTTTGAGCATGTTTTCATATGTCTCTTGGCTTTCTGAGTGTCCTCTTTTGAAAAGTGTCTGTCTAGGTCCTTTGCCCATTTTTTGATTGGATTGTTTGTCTTTTTTTTTGTTAACTTGTATAGTTCCCTATCAATGTTGGAGATTAAAACTTTATCAGTGATAACATTGGCAAATATGTTCTCCCATGTAGTGGGTTTTCTTGTCGTTTTGCTGATTGTTTCTTTTGCTGTGCAGAAGCTTTTTATTTTGATAAAGTCCCATTTGTTTATTTTCTCTTTAGTTTCCAATGCCCTAGGGGCTGTATCAGTGAAGAAATTGCTTTGGCATATGTCTGAGATTTTGTTGCCTTTGTATTCCTCTCGTATTTTTATGGTTTCCCGTTTTATGTTTAAGTCCTTTATCCATTTTGAGTTTATTTTTGTGTATGGTGTAAGTTGGTGGTCTAGTTTCATTTTTTTGCGTGTATCTGTCCAATTTTCCCAGCACCATTTATTGAAGAGACTATCTTGATTCCATTGTATGTTCTTGCCTCCTTTGTCAAATATTAATTGAGCATATTGGTTCGGGTCGATTTCTGGGTTCTCTATTCTATTCCATTGATCTATATGTCTATTCTTGTGCTAATACCAGGCAGTTTTGAGAACAGTGGCTGTATAATACAGCTTGATATCTGGTATTGAGATCTCTCATACTTTGTTCTTCTTTCTCAGGATCGCTGCAGCTATTCGGGGTCTTTTTTTATTCCAGATGAATTTTTGGAGAGTTCGTTCTAGGTCTGTAAAATATGCCATTGATATTTTAATGGGGATTGCGTTGAATTTATAGATTGCTTTGGGTAGTATTGACATTTTAATGATATTGATTCTACCAATCCATGAACATGGTATGTTCTTCCATCTGTTTATATCTTCCTCTATCTCTTTTTTCAACGTCCTGTAGCTTTCTGAGTAGAGGTCTTTTACCTCTTTAGTTAATTTCAATATTACTTTTTTATTAGATTAGATTCATCAGTTTATTCTGTTCATCAGATATTTCTATTGACTTGTTATATTCACTTGTTGATAGATATGTATTTGTTGTCATTTTGTTGTTCATAGTTTTTATTTTTACCTTTTTTGTCTTCTTCCTCTTCTTAAAGAATGCCCTTCAGCATTGCAAATAATCCTGGTTCGGTAGTGATGTACTCCCTTAGCTTTTTCTTGTCTGTGAAGCTCTTTATCTGACCATCAATTTTACATGATAGCCTTACTGGGTAGAGTAATCTTGGTTGTAGATTCCTGCTATTCATCACTTTGAATATTTCTTGCCACTCCCTTCTGGCCTGCATGGTTTCTGTTGAGAAATCAGCTGACAGTCATATTGGTACCCCCTTGTAGGTAACTAACTACTTTTCTCTTGCTGCTTTTAAGAGTCTCTCTTTGTCTTTTGCCCTTGGCATTTTAATTATGATGTGTCTTGGTGTGGTCCTCCTTGGATTCCTTTTGTTTGGGATCCTCTGTGCTTCCTGGACTTGTAAGTTTATTTCTTTCACCAGGTGGGGGAAGTTTTCTGTCATTATTTCTTCAAATACGTTTTCAATCTCTTGCTCTCTCTCTTCTTCTGGTACCCCTATAATTCTGATGTTGCTATGCTTAAAGTTGTCCCAGATGCACCTTACACTATCTTCACACTTCTGGATTCTTTTTTCTTTTTTCTCTTCCAGTTGGGTGCTTTTTGCTTTTTCATGTTTCAAATCTTTTACTTGATTATTGCAATCCTCTAGTCTGCTGTTGGATCTCTGTATAATATTACTAAGTTTATTGGCAGATCTAGAAAATTCTTGAAAAACCTTAAAAGCATAGTTCTGAACTCTATATTCAGTAGTTTGCTTTCCTCCATTTCTGTCACTTGTGACCTGTTTCTTTGTCTCCACATTTTGGCTGCTTCCCTGTGTTGATACAGTGGCTTCTGTGCTAGGTGTCCTATAGGGCCCAGTGATTCAGCCTCTCCAATCACTGGGGTGGACACTCTTGTTGTACGCCTTTGAAGTCTGGGTGCACAGTCTTGTTGTAGTTATCACCTTTCTCCTCATTGTTTGGGGTTTGGAACTTTTGGAGTTCTGTCCCAGCTGCAGTCCCTTAGGTTATGCTGCTGGCAGACAGGTGCACAGCTTGGGCGGGGTTGTAAGTTGAGTGGGGCGGGATCTCAGAACCACTGGGGAGGAGCAACCCATGACGGCTGCCCCTCTGCCGCCTCAGTGGCTTCTCCTGGTTCTACTCCCTGGCGTCTGCGCACCCCTGAGTCCCTGAGTCTCTGCGTCAGTGATTGCTGTGAACAGCTGTGCTAGAAGCCACTCGTCTTCTGCCCCATTGCCAGACAGCCTGCACCAAGTTCATTGCAACCCCGGAGCTTCCAAACCCCTTCCAAGACGTGGACCCAGGTGCCGCTACTGCCACTGTTTCGCGTGCGTCCATACCTCTCAGTTTTGTTGCTGAGAACTTCTACTCAGTTACAATGCACTCCTTCTCTTGCCTTCTAGTTGTAAAGCTTCCACTCTCTTGGTTCTGGAGGATGGCTGTTTAGCTTTATAGTTGTATTTTTTAATGTGGATGTGGGAGGCTGCACTTTTAGGTCTATACTTATGCTGCCATCTTGGTTCACTTGTTTTTGCTTTATGTATTAGTTTTTTTCTTTTTCCTAACCTAATTCTCCTTTTATACAGTTAATGCCTTTTCTGCTTTGCATTCGCTTATTATTTTTTTTTTTATATTTTGAGGATTTTAAATTATTCAAAAATTTTTATTGGTGTTTTTTAGTTCTCTTACATGCATTATGGGTAAAATTTATAGATACAAAGTTATTGTAGGTTTTTAAAAAATTATCATTGTTTTTTAAATACAAAAATACTATTTTGGATTTTATTTCCATGTTAATCTAAGAGTTATTTAATATAGAGTTCTAAAATTTCAAGTGGATTTACTTTTTAAAAATTTTTTTTAAATAAATTTTATTGATTTGTTACAGAGAGGAAGGGGGAGGGATAGAAAGTTAGAAACATCGATGGGAGAGAAACATCAATCAGCTGCCTCCTGCACTCCCCTACTGGGGATGTGCCCACAACCAATTCTAATATTGGGAGATAACCAGTATTATTTAAAAAAAGCAAAAACAAAGAAAATAAGATAAACAATTAGTTCATATAATGAAAACAGGAAGACAGCACAGACACTGAAATAAGAAATGGCAGTTAAGATAATCATGAATATAGACAGAGGATATTTGAAAAAGGGGTTATCTCACCAATAAATTTTAAAACATAGCTAAAATAATATTTCTAAAAAAATATAATTTACCAAACTGAACATAGAAGAGATACAATGTTAAAACAGATTAATTTTCATAGAGCAAGGAATATGGTCAGACTTATCATGTCCTTTTCCTAGGAAAACAGCATTCAAAAGGTTACTAAAGCCTTAAAAAATAGGTCATCCAAATTCTACTTATGAGAATTAAGAAAAGGATTTCTAAACTATTTTCATGAAGTGATACTACACTAAATAAAGACTATGAATAAAAAGGAATCTCCAGGAGAGAACCAAGAAGGCCGCATACCCGAATGAGCTGCCCACCACAACCACATTAAAACTACAACTAAAAAGCTAAACAGCCATCATCCAGAACCAGGGAAAAGCTGACTGAGTGGAAGTTCTACAACTAGAAGGAAAGAAAAAAAATGCATTGAGACTGGATAGAAGGTGTGGAGGCGCCAAGAACAGAGAGGTACGGAGGCACATGAAACAGTGGCGGCAGCGGCACCTGGGTGCATGGTTTGTTTCAGTCAGAAGGGGGATACAAGCTCCGGACTGCACTGAACTCATTTTGGGCTGTCTGGCATCAGGTCGGAAAGCGAGGATAGCTTTCTCGCAGAGCTGCTTGCAGTGATCGTTGCGACTGTGGGGGCGAGGAACCCCAAGACTCAGGAACTCAAGGGTGTGGAGATGCCAAATCGCGGAGATGGCTGAGGGACAGCCATTGCTGTTTGCTCCGCCCTGGTGATTCTCTGAGACCTTGCCCCACCCAATTTACAACCCCACCCAAGCTGTGGGCAGTGGGACAAATGAATCACCTGTCCACCTGCAGCCTAATCTAACAAACTGCAGCTGGGTCAGAGAGCTCCAAAAGTTTCAAACCCCAAACAAAGAAGAAAAATCTGTATATCTCGCTGTAGCTCCTGCTGGGTGGACTCACACAGCAGCTGACTTTCTACCTCCTTGGAGATCCAGGAGCCAGTGTACCCAGTGGCCAGATACCAGATTTCAACTCCCCACATCCATAAGGGACACACTCAAGAGAGCACCAAAGCCCCACTGAAGCAAGTTCTGCCCCACAAGGGTGTCTCCTGCACAGCAATTCTTCTACTACAGACACAGCGGGTCCTCACTGTCAATTGGCCTGGAGGTCATTTGCTCTCAGTGATACCAACAGCAATCAAGGCTTAACTACAACAAGACTGTGCACTCAGCCCATACACCAAGAGTGTCCACCTCAGGTGATTAGGGAGGCTGAGCCACTAGGCCCAATAGGACAACTATCACACAAAGCCACTCTATCAACACAGGGAAGCAGCCAAAATGTGGACACAAAGAAACAGGCCACAAATGAAAAAGGAGGAAAGCAAACTACTGGATATAGAGTTCAAAACCACAGTTATAAGGCTACTCAATAATCTTCTATGAACCTCCAAGGAACTTAGTGAGACTTTCAAGGATCTTAATGAGAATATCAAAAAAATGGAAAAGGACCAGTCAGAAATTAAGCATACACTGACTGAAATAAAGACTAACATACAGAGATCCAACAGCAGACTAGAGGATCCCAAGAATCAAGTCAAAGATTTAAAATATGAAGAAGCAAAAAACACCCAACTTGAAAAGAAAAAAGAAAAAAGAATCCAAAAACATGAAGATAGTATAAGGAGCCTCTAGGACAACTTCAAACATACCAACATCAGAATTATAGGAGTGCCAGAAGAAGAGAGAGAACAAGATATTGCAAACCTATTTGAAGAAATAATGACAGAAAACCCCCTACCTGGTGAAAGAAATAAACTTACAAGTCCGGGAAGCTAAGAGAATCCCAAATAAGAGGAATCCAAAGAGCACCACACCAAGACACATCATAAAAAATGCCAAGAGCAAAAGACAAAGAGAGAATATTAAAAGCAGCAAGAGAAAAACAGTTAGTTACCTACGAGGGAGTACTCATACAACTGTCAGC
Organism: Murina feae; assembly: GCA_004026665.1. Classification (NCBI taxonomy): domain Eukaryota; kingdom Metazoa; phylum Chordata; class Mammalia; order Chiroptera; family Vespertilionidae; genus Murina; species Murina feae. The sequence goes on along the minus strand of PVJC01036427.1, from coordinate 8,281 downwards.
TGATTTCTCAACAGAAACCATGCAGGCCAGAAGGGAGTGGCAAAAAATATTCAAAGTGATGAGTAGCAAGAACCTACAACCAAGAGTACTCTACCCAGCAAAGCCATCATGTAAAATTGATGGTCAGATAAAGTGCTTCACAGACAAGAAAAAGCTAAAGATGTTCATCATCACCAAACCAGGATTATATGAAATGCTAAAGGGTACTTAAATTTTCCTATGTTTTTTTCTCCTCTTGGCTGGGCATATGCTGGTCTGTATTCAATGTGACCTTTGTTAGCAAGTATTTTACCCTCCAGAAACTGCAAGACCCTTTGTCCCTATTAGTGAGTTCCTGACATATATCCTTTTGCTACAGAATTCATGAGAACTTCAATAAAGTATAAACATTTACCTCTGTCTGTGAAATCATTGGTATACATTTCTAGGAAATACATGAATGGCCTTGCCTCTGAGGGAATGGAAAGCAGAAGACCTGAGCAAGAGGATAAAGGAACAAAACCAGTTGATCATTCATAAAATGGATGAGTAATTGAATAGGCTTAAGGGAAGATATTAAATAAGTAGAACTCCTCTATATATTTTTAATATGTGGAGACAAAGAAAAAGTAACCCATAGCTTGGGATAAAAGAATAAAATGAGTTGAGCCTTTGTAAAATGCATGAGTAATAGAATAGGCCTAAAGGAAGATTAAGTAAGTATAAATCATCGATACAATTTTTGTATGCACAGACAAAGAAAAAGTAACTCATAGCTATGTGAAGGAAGGAATGTGCATTATAGAGAATACTAGGGACCCAGTTCACAAAAATTTGTACACCCGGGGGTGTTCCTCAGCCTGGCCTGTGCCTCTTGCAGTCTGGGACCCCTTGGGGGATGTCCTCCTGCTGGCGTGCCTGGCCAGCCTGGGTGAGGGACTGATGGCTGTTTGCAGGCTGTCAAAGCCCCCCAGTGGGGACCCTCACCCCATGGGTGTGTGGCCAGCCTGGGTGAGAGGCTGAGGGCTGTTTTCAGGCTGTCCACATCCCCTTCAGTGTTCGGGTCCCTATTGGGGGACCTGGCCAGCTAGGGTGAGGGGCTGAGGGCCATTTTCAGTCTGCCCACAGCTCCCATTGACCCAAGGTCCCAGTGAGACTGCCTGGAATCAGGTTTCTGGGGTTTATTTATCTTCTATAATTGAAACTTTGTTACCTTGAATGGAGGCCTAGGCAGGTTACCAAGCCTCCTGTTTGCTTCAGCTCCGTGGCTTCTATAATTGAAACATTGTTGCCGTGAGCAGAGGCCCAGCCAGCCTAGGCAGGCAATTGCAACGGAAGCCTCCTGTCTGCTCTAGCTCCGTGGCTGCCGGCCTTCATCTTGGCTGGGTTAATTTGCATACAGCCACTCTGATTGGTTGGTGGGCATGGCTTTGGCTGATGGGTGTGGCTTAGGTGTCTTGGAGTGATGGTTAACTTGCATATTACACTTTTATTAGATTGCATAGTTAAGGGTATATAAGCAGTGATAGGATATATAGGAGTATACAATCACCATTTTCCATTTATATATTTAACTGGACTAGTTGGGATGAATAAAGGAAATATTTAATCATTGTGGTAAGATATCCTATAATAAAAGGTTAATATGCAAATTGACCAAACAGCTGGATGACCAGTTGCTACGATGTGCACTGACCACAAAGGGTAGATGCGCAATGCAGGAGCTGCCCCCTGATGGTTAGTGTGCTCCCATAGGGGGAGTGCTGCTCAGCAGAAACTGGGCTCACAGCTGGAGAACCCATGGGGAGCAGGCCTAAGCCATTAGTCAGACATCCCGTGAGGGCTCTCTCACTGCAAGAGGGTGCCAGTTTGGCTGAGGGACCCCTGAGTGCAGAAATTTCATGCACTGAACCTCTAGTAAAGTCATATTAGAGATAGAGAAATATATGGAATTAAATGAGTGAAACCTATTATGTGCTATGAATTTATTTTTATTTTATCTTTTTAATCCTCACCCGAGGATATTTTTTCCATTGATTTTTAGAGAGAGTAGACAGGAGGCGGAGAGGCAGCGAGAAACACCAGTGTGAGAGAGACATGTCAATTGGTTGCCTCCTGCATAAGCCCTGACCAGGGCCAGGGCCAGGAAGGAGCCTGCCACTGAGGTAAGTGCCCTTAACTAGAATTGAACCCAGGATCCTTAAGTCCACAGACTGATGCTCTATCCACTGAGCCAGACCGCTAAGGCTGAATTTCTTTTTTTCTTTTTTTTATTACATACAGTTTTACAAAGATTAGTACATACATATCTTTTTTCCCCTGCCCTTCCGCCCACCTCCCCTACCCCCCAGTGTTTTGTGTCCGTTGGTTATGCTTAAATGCATGCATAAAAGTCCCTTGGCTGATCTGTTACCCACCCCCCCACCAACCCTCCCTGTCCTTGTTGCTGTAATTCGACAGTCTTTTTGATGCTGCTCTACCTCTGTATCTCTTTTTGTTCACCAGTTTATAATGGTTATTATTATCCATAGATGAGTGATGGAGCATAGAGATTGTGTTTTTTGCCCTTAAGGAGGTTTAAGGGTAAGAAAATAAGCAGAATAACAATTGGAAAAATTAATAACTATATCATTTCAGCATAGATATATAAAATATATACATAAGTAATAACACACCCACACACACACAAAAACCAACCCACCGAAAACATCAATTTAGATTCTGTCAGTAGAACTAGCTTTAAAGTAAGTGACTTTTTAAAATATATATATTTTATTGATTTTTTACAGAGAGGAAGGGAGAGAGATAGATAGAAACATTGATGAAACATCGATCAACTGCCTCTTGCACACTCCCCACTGGGTATGTGCCCGCAACCAAGGTACATGTCCTTGACTGAAATCAAAACTGGGACCCTTGAGTCTGCAGGATGACGCTCTATCCATTAAGCCAAACTGGTTAGGGCAAAGTAAATGACTTTTAATCTAAGGGCTCAGGATGAGAAGGAGCTACCATGCAAAAAGCCCAAATCAGAAGATTTGTGGGAGATACAGCAAACTGAAAAGTCCTAAAAGATGAAAGTAAGTTAGGACATGTTCTTCAATCTCAATAGGTCTCTCCAAGTAGCAGTGAAGAGGACAGTGCTGAGATAATGTGTTATAAGCAAAGGCATTTTAACCACAGTGAGTTTGATTTTATTCTAAGAATAAAGAAAAATTGTTGAAAAGTTAAGTATGAATTTTTCTTTTATCTTCATCAGAATCATATGGAGAATATTGAAATACAACTGCTCAGGACTGTAGAATCCGATCAAAGAGATTTAGGTTGTATCTCAACCTGAACATTTGTAATAAGTTTCCTAGTGATTCTAATCCATATCTCAATTTGAAAACCACTGACTTAAAATGTTTATTGGCATATCTCGGAGATATTGTGGATTTGGTTTCAGACCACTGTAATAAAGCAAATATTCACCTTAAAGAAATTCATACAATTTTTTTTCTAGAGACTGTTCAGTTATGTGTACACTATACTGTAGTCGATTAAGTGTACAATAGCATTATATCTAAAAAACAATATATATAACTACAAATTATTTATTGCTAAAACATGTAAACCATTATCTGAACATTGAGTATGTCATAATCTTTTTGCTGGTTGAGAGTAACATGAAAGATCATTGATCATAAATCACATAACAAATACAATAATAATTTTAAAAGTTTGAAATATTGCAAGAATTAATAACCAAAATAGAACACAGAGACGAAGTGAACAAATGCTTTTGGGAAGATGTTGCTGATAGACTTGGATCATGCAGGGTTGCCACAAGCCGAAGCACAATAATGTAATGCACAATAAAACGAGACATGCCTACAATTAATACCCAATCTTACATGAACTCTTATTTTTTCTGATGTTCCCTTATGTTTTTCCCCCCTCAAATTTTATAATAGTTTTAGAATTTCATTGGGCATTACTTTGTTATTTTATTATTATTAATTTTTTCTGCTGTAGAAATTTTACTACTTTCAGAAAAAGAAACTACATGTTTGTTTTCTTTCAGATTTGGAGACCAGGTATGAAACCAAGAGGTTATCTCCAGAAAATGACATTAATGAAATAAACTTAGTCCAGTGGAAGATAATGGAAAGACAGAACACACATGGCCTTAAGAACCTAATTTTAAAAAATAATTGGGAGTCCAAAAAAAATTTTAAAGGACAAGAGGGATATTTTGGACAAGTGAAAGTAACTTCTCAAAAAGTGTCCTCTTACCAGAAATACACATCTCTTACTCCTAATCAGAGAATTCATTTTTTTGAGAAACCCTATGAATGTAAAGAATGTGGGAAGACCTTTAGAGTACGCCAACAACTTACTTTTCATCACAGAATTCACACTGGTGAAAAGCCCTATGAATGTAAGGAATGTGGGATGGCCTTTAGACAGACTGCCCACCTTAATCGACATCAAAGACTTCATACTGTTGAAAAACTCTATGAATGTAAGGAATGTGGAGAATCTTTCATGTCTGGCTCAGATCTTAGAGTACATCAGAAAATACATACTGGTCATAAGCCATATGATTGTAAGGAATGTGGGAAGGCCTTCAGAGTACGTGGACAACTTACTCTCCATCAAAGGATTCATACTGGTGAGAAACCCTATGTATGTACAGAATGTGGAAAGGCCTTTAGACAGTATGCACACCTTACTCGACATCAGAAGCTTAATACTGACAAATTCTATGAATGTAAAGAATGTGGGAAAGCCTTTTTGTGTGGCTCTGGCCTTAGAATACATCACAAACTTCATACTGGTGAGAAACCTTATGAATGTAAGGAATGTGGGAAGACCTTTAGAGTGCGACAACAACTAACACTCCACCAAAGAATTCATACTGGTGAAAAACCCTATGAATGTAAAGAATGTGGAAAGACCTTTAGTCGTGGTTATCATCTTATTCTTCATCACAGAATTCATACGGGTGAAAAACCTTATGAATGTAAAGAATGTTGGAAGGCTTTTAGTCGTTACTCACAACTTATTTCACATCAGAGCATTCATATTGGTGTTAAACCCTATGACTGTAAGGAATGTGGGAAGACCTTTAGACTACTCTCACAACTTATACAACATCAGAGTATTCATATTGGTAAGAAACCCTATAAGTGTAAGGAGTGTGGTAAGTCCTTTAGATTGCGCCAAAAACTTACTTTACATCAGAGCATTCATACTGGGGAGAAACCCTTTGAATGTAAGGAATGTAGGAAGGCCTTTAGACTTAATTCATCACTTATTCAACATCTGAGAATTCATTCTGGGGAGAAACCCTATGAGTGCAAGGAATGTAAGAAGGCCTTTAGACAGCATTCACACCTAACACATCATGTGAAAATTCATAATGTAAAACTATAAGAAAGTCTCAGTCCTGTGTTGTAGAACCCTTATGCATGTAGTAATTAATTCCTTTTGCTTCATACATGCAATATTCTTGGCATATGTGGTTTTATAGAATTTTTTAAATGTAGTAATTTAGGAAAAAAACTCTGAAAATGGTGGTGTATCCTGAGCCTTGTCCTGGAGCAGATAGAACGAGCAACTAAATTGAATAACATTCACCCCAAATTGGCAAAGTAGACACAGCTGGTGAGACAGTTTACAGCCAAGAAGGGCAGAGGACACCTGGAGAATGGTAAAATCAGGAATCTGGGCTGGGGAGAACTGTGAGACCTTCCAGCCCAGAGGGTCAGAGGAAAACTGCATGGCACAGAGTCCACGTCCCTTGGGTCAGGCACACGTCTGTCTGTGGAAAGGAAGTCTGCAGGATTGCCGGTGGCAGTGGATTCTAGATCTGAGTCCACAATCAAGACAGACTGAGCCCAGAGGGAGCATTCAGGACAGCTGCCCAGACTGCGCGGTGCTGGGAGGAGAGGAGCTTGCAGAGGCGCAGCTCTTTCCCCTCTTTGTGGTCTTTGCTTTTCTTCACTAAACCTAGTTCATAGGACCTTTTGGATATGGACACTCACCTGTGGCTTAGGTGCGGACTTGTGGAGTCTGGGGAAAGACTGGGGAGGGGAGAGAGTCTGGGAGAGGTGGCCACGATTCTGGTGCTGAGTCATACCCGATGTGTGGGACCTAAGTAGCCATTTTCTCCTGAAGAGATAGCCCCTCCTTGCAGTCTCCAGGCAACCAATGCAGCTACACCCAGACTACATCCTGAGTGGTACAAAGAAAAAGAAATCTGAATAGCCCCTGAGAATCCACAGGGACTGGACTGAAGAGGGGCCTTCAGTCCCAGCAACAGGAAATTGAGAAGCCACAGACAGTACAGAAGAGTGGAATCTGAAACCACTCAAAGGAACGACACTTCACTTTTTATTTTATTTTATTTTATTTTGTTTTATTTTATTTTATTATCTCTTTTTTCTTTCTTCTTTATTTTCCTTTTTCATTTATTTCTTTATTTCTTTCGCATTATTTTCCATCATTCTAATTTATTTTGTTTTTATCCTTTTTAATTAATTTTTTAAATTATTATTATTATTCTTTCTTTCTTTCTTCTTATCCACTCATCCTCTTTCTACTTCCTCTATACTGAACTGAGGTCCTCCCCATATTCATCCAATTCTTAACCTTACTTTCTGTATATAAGATTCTGCCTCCACCCTCTTTACTGGTAATTTGTTGATTGTAAGTTTTGGTTTACCTGTTTGTTCTCTGGTGTTTTTCCCCCATATATTTCCCCCCTTTTTCTTCCTTTTCTTCTTTTTCTTTTCTCTCATACCATTTTTTCTTTCTTTGATATAATTTGTGCTCTCTTTTCTCTCTGATATTTCTCTTTTCTCTGGTGGTCACTTATATTGGGATTATCAGTGTCATGAGTACATTTGTATCTTGTTCCCTTTATGTCATATCTTGTCAAAGTGAATTTTATCCTGTTTGGCCTAGAGAGTGAGCTAGAGAGTGAGCCACATAACCAGACCCTTGGAAAGGAGACTCCATCCACGAACAGGTCAATAACACTCTAGACCCAACTGTAGAGGCAGGAAGAAGGTAGCAGTGAGGGAGATAGCATGAGTGAGGGGGAGCAAAAGTGGAGTGTGGTGTGTGTGTGTGTGTGTATGACTAAGGCATAGTTAGCTCCCACAGGACCTTCGGTGGCAAGCTAACTGTGCTCACCTAACTAGGCAGCTTTTGATACCATTGCAAACAGTCCCAGAGTGGCCACTCTTCCTCAGAGGCCTCACCTTTTTGAAAATGAAAGCTGCTGTGATGAGATCCTAGCCTCATCTCTACCCAGGGTGCCCTCAGATAACAACTAAGACTCTACAGCCATCCCGCCAGGGACCTGCTACCTTGGCTGCAGTCCCACGGTCACCGAGACTCCAGCCATTTTGGGTGCAGGCTCCTGTGAGTTCTGAAGCATTCTTCCCTCTGACTGGCCCAATGCTTTAGCCCAGGGCACTGTGACCATGCAAGCAGCAACCCCACAAGAAGCCTGCCCCAGGCTGAGGAGCAGCAGCCTCACAAGGCCTGCCCCATCCAAGAAGCAACAGCTGTGTGAGTGCCCTGCCACCCCCCTATCTGAGGAGCAGCAGCTGTGCATGCAGCCCACCCCCATCTGAGTAGCAGCAGCTGTGTGAGAAGCCCACCCTAGTCCAAAGAGCAGCCCCTGCCCCCCCTCAAAGAAGCAACAGCCACATGAGCAGCCCGCCCATGACCAAGGAGCAGAAGCTCCATGTAGCCTTCCCCTATCTGAGGAGCAGCAGTCACACACAGCTCCCACCCATTCGAGGAGCAGCAGTGACGCAAGTAGTCTGCCCCATCTGAGGAGCAGCAGCCAAGCCATCAGCCCACTCCCATCCAAGGAGTAGCAGCCACATAAGCCACGGGTCCCCATTTGAGGAACAGCAACTATATGAGCATCCCCCCCCATGGGAGGAGTAGCAGCCTTGTGCACAGCTCACCCCATCCAAGGAGCAGCAGCTCTGAGTGGCTCATCCTTGTCTGAGGAGCAGCAGCTGCCTGAGTAGCCTACCCTGATCTGAGGAACAGCAGCCATATAAGCAGCCTGCCCGTGTCTGAAGAGCAGCAGCCATGCGTGCAGCCCACCCCCTTCCAAGGAGCAGTAGCCACATGAGCAGACAACCCCTGTCCAAGAAGCAGCAGCCTTGTGCACAGCTTACCCCAGTCAGAGGAACAGCAGCCTCCCAAAACAGCCTGCCCCTGTCTGAGAATCAGCAGCTGCATGAGTAGCCCATACCAGTCCAAGAAAAGCAGCCTTATGAGCAGCCCA
>PVJC01036426.1:0-17733 GCA_004026665.1 Murina feae | reverse complement strand
GAGGAGGAGGAAGAGGAGGAAGAGTAAAACATATGAACAATAAAATAGCAATTAGTACATATCTATCAACAATTGAATCTAAACAACAACCAAGGAATCTAATGAACAAAATAAACTGATAAATAAAATAGAACTAGAGGCATGGAAACATGGAACAGACTGAGGACTGATGAATCTCAGAGGGAAGCGGGGAGAGGGGATGGGAAAAGATTAACCAAAGATCTTATGTGCTATATACATTTCCTATGGACACAGACAATACTGTGGTGAAGGCCTGGGGCGGGGCAGGAATTGGCTGGAGGGGCTCAATGGGGGGACAAAAGGGGACATCTGTATTCTTTCAAAAATAAAGATTAAAAAAAGAATAAAGATTCCCAGGCCTGACTGCCAGAGACTTGATTCAGAAGTATGAAGTAGGGATCATGAAACAAACTTGGGAAAAGCTCTTCAGTTAATCCTAACCATTAGTTAGATATGTGAACCAACGGTGCTAAAGCATTCACCAGACCTAAAGGTAGGAGTTACCAGTTCTACAAATCAGCTGTAATTAGGTATGTCTCTCAGGTCTCAATGTGAAACCAAGGAGAAAGGCTTCAGTTGTCAACTGTTTTAAACAGGGAAAAGGTGTTTTTTTTTAAAAGAAATGAAGTGATCTTGATGGCTGCCCTTAAATGGAGAATGGGACAAGATATTTTGGTGAACCAATTATTGTGTGACAGGAACCAATATAGTACTTCAGAGGTCTCCTGCATGAGATAAAAGACTGAGAAGGAAGGGATATATCTAATGTGCCTGCAAAATCATGCTAGCTCCTCAACCAGTAGTTTGTTTTTGAATAAATGAATATAGGAGTTTCTTCAAGTATCTCACTGATTTTCTTGGGATTCTTAGGTTCAGAAACTTATGTGTTATATATAAGCTCAACTATTTTTCATGATGTTTATATTTTATTTATTTCTTCCCCCTAGTTTTTGTAGTAAAATTTCTTTTGAAATTGTCAAGTTATTTTGGGAAATAAGGGAAGCATTCATTACATTTTGGCTAGAGGATAAGAGGGACATATCTTACTTGTGGAGATTATGGTTTGTGGGAATCAAAGTAAGAAGACCCTAAGAGGGAGGCAGAAATTCAGGAAGAAATATATAGCCAAACATTTCCCAATAGAAGCCATGTTACTGCATATCTAGGAGGTTACATACTTGTACTTTTGCTTCTTTCTTTGTCATTTGTTACCACTGGTATTCTCACTAATTCATTTTTTTAAAAAAGTGTTTGAGGATAGAAAAAATGGAGGCTGGCAAGACAGAGGTGAAGGATAGGAAGTGAGTGAGGGGATGAAAGGAGAGTGTGTGGAGGTGTGTGGTGTGTGTGAGAGAGAGTGAGGGACAGTTAAATCCAGCAGGAGCAGCAGAGTCTGGTAGTCTGGGCTCTCTGGGACAGGGAGAGACTACCACCACTGTGGGCACTTCCCAGACTGCGTGACTCGGGCACGGAGCCCACACCATCTTGAAGGAGAGAGCAGCCTCTTCTAGGAACTCATCAGCACCACCACCCAGGCAGGCCTGGGACACTGCCTGCGCGATGTGGCAGCCACTCCAATCAAAATCTTGCTGCCCTACCCGCAGACTCGCAGATACGGGAATCTCTAACTCCAAAGGAGCACCGCACTGCAGAAGTAAATGCAGCCTCCACCGCCCCAGTGCAGACCTCCAACCTCACATTCACACATTTGTGCGTCTCCAGTGCACAGGTCATTGTATTCGCGCATATCTGCACGCAGGTCGCCGAGGCTCACCACTCCATAGACTTCCCTTGGGAGACACCGTGAGCCCCAGCTGGGTGTGATCTTGTACAGACACAGATGCACTGCCCCCCAGTAGAAATCCTGAATTCCCGCTGCCTGAATAACTCCCCCCCACACACACACACACAGCTGCACAACTATAGCGCCACGACCCTTCAGCTCCAGGGCCCCTCAGAGTGTGTCAGAGCTCAGTGCCTGCAAATGCCCTGCCACAGTTGCTCATTTTCCCTGAGGCCATATCCACAGGGCACATTGGGAAGCCACAGTGAGCCTCCACTGGGTCTGAACTTGGACAAATAGGGACGCACTTCCCTGGGCAGTAGAAATTCTGAATTCACCCATCCTGTATACCTGCCCAAAGAAGCCTCAATTAAGCTTGCCAGGACCTTTCAGAGTGCTTCAGTGCTCCTGCACCAGCAATCTCACTGTGGGTGCTCCTGTGTGCCACCACTGGGAACGCGCACCTATTCACCACACGTACATCAGCAAAAACTGAGTTTCCCTACCCCACAGCTGCAGAACACTGGACACTACTATTGCATGCTTTTCCACCGTGCAGGTCTCCCAAGACCACCACTCCACAAGCAGCCCTGGTGCCCTGCTGTGAGCCCTGCTGGACACACACTTAAAGAAAAAAGGGTGCACTGCTGGGCTGTAGAAATGCTGAATTCTCTCTCCTGGGATACCTGCCCACAGACACTGTAATCCAGTGGCCTCAGTGCCAGGGCCCTTCAGAGTGTGTCAGCACACCCTGCTGACAAACACACTACAGGTGCCCCTGTGAACTACCACTGGGATCGAGTGTATCCAACTACAGAGGCAGCACCAAAAGCTGAGTCTGCCTACCTACACCAATTACAGAACTCTGGACACCATAGTCACACCTTTCCAGAACACAGGTCTCCTGAGCCCCACCACCCAAACAGATGGTTCCTGGGTGCCACTGTGAGTCCCCGCTAGGGCACGTGTGATTTCAACCAAGGGCACAAGACAGCAAAAATTGGGACACCTCCTCCATGGCCACTGATTTCTTGACACCTCAGTTGCACTTTTCCAGCTCACAGACCCACATCAAGAGAATCCAAATAGCTCAAGTAGGGAGCTACACTAGACTACCAAACCCAGGAGACCAGAGAGGTCACACCAGTAGCAGCATACCCAAAAGAAACTGGGTATCAAAGCAATTGGAGCTACAATTAAAACATTACAGCAAGACATGGGAAGACCAAAAAGCAATCCACAAAGGAAAGAAAAAGAGAAATCACCATAAAGAGAGTTAAATGAAATTGAGGCTACTAACTTATCAGAGAAAGCATTCAGAGTAATGGCTATAAGGATGCTCAAATGGCTGGATGACAAATACACACAACTCAATGAGAATTATAAGGAGCTAAATGAGAATGTCACCAACTTAAAAAGGAACCAAGAGGAAATGAAGAACAGCATAGCTGCAATAAAGAACACAATAGAAGGCTTAAACAGCAGACTAGAAGAGGCTGAGGACCGCATTAGTGAATTAGAAGACAAGATAGGAAAAAAACACACAAACACAGGAGCAAATGGAAAAAAAAAACTTAGAAAGCAAGAGGAGAGCCTAAGGGAGCTTTGGGACAACACAAAACGAAACAACATTCACTTAATAGGGGTACCAGAAGGAGAGGATGAGAAGCCAGGAATAGAAAACCTATTTGAAGAAATGATGACAGAAAACTTCCCTGATACTGGCAAGAAAAAAACTACACAAGTCCAAGAAGCACATAAAGTGCCAAGCAAGATAAACCCCAAAAGACCAACATCAAGACACATCATAATTAAATTGGCAAACACCAATGACAAAGTAAGAATCTTAAAGGCTGCCAGATAGAGACAGAAAGTTACCTACAAGGGATCTCCTATTAGAATATCAGCTGACTTCTGAACAGAAACACACCAGGCAAGAAGGGAATGGAGTGAAATACACAAAATGATGCAAAGCAAGGGAATGAATCCAAGAATACTGTACCTAGCAAGGCTATAATTCAAAATTGAAGGTAGAATCAGAAGCTTCGCAGACAAAAAAGGGCTAAGAAAGTTTATTACTAACAAGGCAGCAATGCAAGAAATGCTAAAGGGACTGCTGTAAAAAGAAGAAACAGAAAAACAAGAAACATAAACATTAAGGATAAAAATGACCACAAACAAGTACTTTTCAATAATAACATTAAATGTAAATGGATTAAATGCTCCAATCAAAAGACAGGGTAGCTGAATGGATAAGAAAACATGACCCATATATTTGCTGTCTGCAGGAGGCCCACCTCAGAACAAAGGATTCACGCACACTGAGAGTGAAGAGATAGAAAAATTTTTTTCAGACAAATGGAAATGAGAAAAAAGCTGGGGTTGCAATACTTATATCTGACAAAATAGACCTCTAAGTAAAGGCCATATCAATAGATAAGGAAAGTCACTACATAATACTAAAGGGAGCAATTCAAAAAGAAGATATAACTCTGGTAAACATATATGCACCAAAAACAGGAGCACCCAAATACATAAAACAACTTCTGGATGATATCAAGGGAGATATTGATAGCAATACAGTCATAGTACGGGACTTTAATACCCCACTGACACCACTGGATAAATCCTCTAAACAAAAATTCAGCAAAGAAACAGCAATCCTAAATGACTCATTAGATCAGATGGACTTAATTGACATCTTCAGAATATTTCACTCCAAAGCTACAGAATATACATTCTTCTCCAGTGCACATGGGACATTTTCAAAGGTAGACCATATATTAGGACAAAGGCAAAGTGTCTTCAAATTCAAGAGAATAGAAATCATGGCAAACATCTTCTCAGATGACAATGCATAAAACTAGAAATCAACTACAATAAAAACATTGAAAAAAATCAAACAATTGGAGACTAAATAGCATGTTATTAAACAATGACTGGGTTACCAGAGAGATTAAAGGAGAAATAAAAAGCATCCTGGAAACAAATGACAATGAAAATACAACAATCCAAAATCTATGGGATACAATGAAAGCAGTCCTGAGAGGGAAGTTCATAGCTCTACAGGCCTACCTCAAAAAAACAAGAAAAACTGGTATTAAATTATCTAACCCTACAACTCAAAGAGTTAGAAAGAGAGCAACAAGACAAGAAAAGCCCACAGTATCCAGAAGGAAGAAAATAATAAAGATCAGAGCAGAAATAAATGACATAGAGACAAAAAAAATCAGTGAAACCAAGAGCTGGTTCTTTCAAAGGATTAACAAGATTGATGAACCTCTCACCAGATTTACCAAGAAACAAAGAGAGAGGACCCAAATAAACAAAATCAGAAATGAAGGAGGTGAAGTAACAACTGACTCTACTGATATATAAAGGATTGTCAAAAAATAATACAAACAACTCTACTCCAAGAAACTGGAAAACCTTGATGAAATGGACACATTCTTAGAAAAATATAATCTTCCAAAATTCAATCAGGAAGAATAAAAAAATCTGAATAGGCCAATAACTACTGATGAAATTGAAACAGTAATCAAAAATCTTTCAGCAAACAAAAGACCTGGATGAGATGGCTTCATAGCGGAGTTTTACCAAACATTCAAAGAAGAACTAAAGCCAATCCTTCTCAGACTATTTCAAAAAATTCAAGAGGAAGACACACTTCCAAGCTCCTTCTATGAAGCCAGCATTATCCTAATACCAAAACCAGATAAAGACACCACAAAGAAAGAGAATTACAGGCCAATATCCATGATGAACATAGATGCTAAAATCCTCAACAAAATTCTAGCAAACCGAATCCAACATTACATTAGAAAGATCATACACCATGACCAAGTGGGATTTATTCCAGGAATGCAAGGCTGGTACAATATCTGCAAATCAATAAACATGATACATAGCATAAACAAATTGAGAGAAAAAAATCACATAATCATATTGATTGATGCAGAAAAGACATTTGATAAAATCCAACACCCTTTCTTGATAAAAACTTTCAGCAAAGTGGGAATAGAGTGATCATACCTCAACATAATAAAAACCTTGTATGACAAACCCACAGCCAACATCATACTCAATGGGAAAAAATTAAAACCATTTCCCTTAAGAACAGGGAGAAGACAGGGATGCCCACTTTCACCACTCCTGTTTGACATAGTACTGGAAGTGCTAGCCAAAGTTATCAGACAAGAAGAAGAAATAAAAGTCATCCAAATTGGAAAAGAAGAAGTAAAATTGTCATTATTTGCAGATGATATGATACTGTACTTAGAAAAGCCTAAAGACTCCATCAAAAAATTATTAGACCTAATAAATGAAATTGGAAATATTGAAGGTCACAAAGTTAATGCCAAGAAATCTATGGCATTTTTATATGCCAATAGTGAACTTACTGAAAGAGAAACTTAAAAAAACAACCCCATTTTCCATTGCACAAAAAAATTAAAATACCTAGGAATAAACTTAACCAAGGACTTAAAAGACCTGTACTCAGAAAACTACAGAACATTGAAAAAAGAGATAGAGGAAGACATAAACAGAAGGAAGAACATACCGTGTTGTGTTCATGGATAGGTAGAATCAACATCATCAAAATGTCCATACTACCCAAAGCAATCCACAGATTCAATGCACTCCCCATTAAAATACCACTTCTATATTTCACAGCCTTGAAAGAACTCTTCAAGATTTCATCCGGAATAAAAATAGACCCCAAATAGCTGCAGCGATCCTGAGAAAGAAGAACAAAGTAGGTGGTATCTCAATATCAAGCTGTATTACAAAGCCACTGTTCTCAAAACTGCCTGGTACTGGCACAAGAACAGACATATAGACAAATGGAATAGAATAGAGAACCCAGTAATGGGCCCAAACCACTATGCTCAATTAATATTTGACAAAGGAGGCAAGAGCATACAATGGAGTCAAGAAAGTCTCTTCAATAAATGGTGCTGAGAAAATTGGACAGATACATGTAAAAAATGAAACTAGACCACCAACATACACCATACACAAAAATACACTCAAAATGGATGAAAGTCTTAAATATAAGACCGGAAACCATAAAAATACTAGAGGAATCCAGAGGCAGCAAAATTTCAGACATATGCCAAAGCAATTTCTTTACAGATACACCTCCTAGGACAATGGAAACTAAAGAGAAAATAAACAAATGGGACTACGTCAAAATAAAAAGCTTCTGCACAGCAAAAGAAACATCAACAAAACAACAAGAAAACTCATTGCATGGGAGAACATATTTCCAATGGTATCTCTGATAAGGATTTAATCTCCAACATTTACAGGGAACTCATACAACTTAACAAAAGGAAGATAAACAACCCAATCAAACAATGGGCAACAGACCTAAATATGCACTTTTTGAAAGAGGACATACATAAGGCTGACAGACATATGAAAACATGCTCAAAGTCATTAATCATCTGAGAGATGCAAATCAAAGTGACAATGCGATACCATCTCACACCTGTCAGAATGGCTATTATCAACAAGTCAACAAATGACAAATGCTGGTGAAGATGCAGAGAAAAAGGAACTCTCGTTCACTGATGGTGGGAATGCAGACTGATGCAGCCACTGTGGAGAACAGTGTGGAGTTTCCTCAAAAACTAAAAATGCAACTTCCATTTGACCCAGTGATCTCACTTCTAGGAATATATCCCAAGAAGCTAGAAACACCAATGAGAAAGGATATATGCATCCCTATGTTCAGAGCAGCACAGTTTACCATAGCTAAGATTTGAAATCAGCCTAAGTGCCCAGCAGCAGATGAATGGATTAAAAACCTTTGGCACATCTACACAATGGAATACCATGATGCTGTAAAAAGAAGGGAACCCCTACCATTTGCAACAGCATGGATGGAGCTGGAGAGTATTATGCTAAGTGAAAGAAGTCAGTCAGAGAAAGATAAATATCACATGCTCTCACTCATTTGTAGATTATAATGAACAACATAAACCAATGAACAAAAACTGATGTAGAGACAGAGAAGCATCGACCAGATGCTCAAAACTCAGAGGGAAGGTAGGGGCAGGTGGGGGTAAGGGGGAGAGATCAACCAAAGGACTTGTATTCATGCATATAAGCATAAGTGATCGATGTGGACAACAGGGGGTGAGGGTGAGGGCAGGAATGGGGGATGAGAGGGCATTGGGGGATAAGGTCACATTTGTAATATCTTAATAAATAAAGGAAAAATATGGGAAAAGTGTTTTGTGGTCTCTAGGAGCCCTCTATCACTTATTCAATCAAATAGTATGTCTGGCCATTTCTCAGTTCTGTCCAATAGAAATTTCTGTGATGATGGAGATGTGTTGTATCTGTGTCATCCTATATGATAATCACTAGCATGTGTAGTTATAGAGCACTTGAAATATGTCTAATGCAAGTGAGAAATTATTTATTTGAATTAATTTATTTCTCAGCACACAGAGAGATGGGTATTGGTGGTATGAGCCCTTAAGAACTTAAAGTCTACTATGATAAATGCCTGATAGCGGGCAATATAGGGTGCAAGGAGCATATCAAGACAAACCTAGTGAATTCACCAGCAGGACTGACTTCTACAGACATTATTATCCACCTAGAATTTTCATTCTTATCCTCTGGTGGAATGGTAAAATAACTTTACTAAGAAAGCCATACCTTCTTATGTTCATATGTGAGCCTCAACGTGCTTTTTTTCATGCCCCAAAGGGAAACTTCACAAGGCAGATTGTAAAAACACAATATTATGTATTAAGGGGGTTGAGAAAATAAATGTTGGCTTTTAGATTTCATTTTTTAATGAAATTAGCTACCATTATTTTTATAATGTTTTTTCATTATTGATTAAGGTATTACATATGTGTCCTTATTGGCCCATTGCCCACCCCCCGCCACCGCCACTCATGCCCTCACCCCCCTGTTTTGGAAGATTGTATTTTTCTGGACTAAGTCCATTTCCTCCAGGTTGCCTAGTTTGTTGGAATAGAGTTGTTGGGGGAGGTTGCTCATGCAGCTGCTGCTCCTTGAATGGGGGTGGGCTGTTCATGCAGTTGTTGCTCCTTGTACCAGGGTGGGATGCTTATGTGGCCACTGCTCCTTGGACAGGGGCGGGCTGCTCACACGGTTGTTGCTCCAGGGATGGGGGTAGGCTGCTGTGAGCTGCTACTTCTTGGATGGGGTTGCTGCTCTTTGGACAGGGACAGGTTTCTCACAAGGCTTCTGCTCCTCATACGGGAGTTGGCTTCTCGCAAGGCTGCTGCTCCTCAGACAGGGCCTAGCTGCACGTGCGGCTGCTGCTTTTTGGATGGTTGCAGGCTGCTTGCATGGCTGCTGCTCCTCAGAATGGGGCTGGCTACTCATGCAGCTGCTCCTCCTAGGATATGGGCCGCCTGCTCAGATGGCTGCTGCTCCTCGGATTGGGGGGGGGGCATCACACAGCTGCTGCTTCTCGAATGGGGGTGGGATGCTCACATGGCTCCTGCTCCTTGAAGGGGTTTGGGCTGTGTGTGGCTGCTGCTCCTCCATCCTGGGAAGGCTGCTCATGCTGCTGTTGTTCCTCGGGCAGGGAGGGCTGCTACTTGGACAGGGGTGGGCTGTGCTTACAGCTGCTGCTCCTCATTTGTGGGGATTGGGCTGCTTGAACAGCTGTTGCTTCTTGGACATGGGCAGGCTGTGTGAGGCTGCCACTCCTCAGCCTGGGGTGGGCTGCTTGCAGGGCTGCTGATTGTGTGGTTGTAGTGCCCTGGGCTAAAGCGTTGGGTTGGTCAGAGAGGAGCATGCTTCGGGTCTTACAGGAGCCTGCACCCAGAGTGGCTGGAGTCTCAGTGACTGTGGGACCACAGTCAATGTAGCAGGTCTTTGGCAGGAGTGGCTGTAGAGTCCTGTGTGTTATCTAAGCGCATCCTGGATGGAGGTGAGGCTGGGCTCCCAGTCACAGCAGTTCTTCCATTTAAAAAGGCTAGGCCTCTGAGGAAGAGCTGGCTGCTCCAGGACTGTTTGCAATGGTAGCAGAAGCTACCTAGTTAGGCAAGCCCACTTACCCTACCCCTAAAGGTCCTGTGGGATTTAACTGTGCCTCAGTCACATACACAAATAGCCCACATTACCACACACTGCTTTTTTGCTCCCTCACTCACTCATACTCTCACTTTCACTGCCACCTTCTTCTTGCCTCTATAATTGGGTCTGGAGTGTTATTGACTGCCTCATGGATAGAGTCTCCTCTCCAGGTGTCTGGTTATGTGGCTCACTCTCTAGCACAAAATTCACTTTGACAAGACACGACATAATGGGAACAAAACACAAATGTACTCATGATACCGATAACCCCAATGTAAGTGACCACCAGAGAAAAGAGAATTAGGGGAGTGAAAAATGAGCACAAATGATATAAAAGAGAAAAAAATGGTATGAGAGAAAAGGAAAAGAAGAAAAAGGAAGAAAAATGGGAAAAAGTATATGGGGGGGAGGGAGGGGAAACACCAGAGAACAAACAGGTAAACCAAAACTTACAAGCACCAAATTCCCAGTAAAAAGGGTAGGGGCAGAATCTTATATACAGAAAGTAAGGTTAAGAATTAGATGAATATGGGGAGGACCTCAGTTCAGTATAGAGGAAGTAGAAAGAGAATGAGTGGATAAGAATAAAGAGAAAGAGAAGAAAATAATAATATAATCTAATAAAAGAGTAATATGCAAATTGACCACCACCCTGAGACACATAAGTCACACCCACAAGCCAAGCCACACCTCCCAGCCAATCAGAGCGGCTGTATGCAAATTAATCCAGCCAAGATGGAGGCCAGCAGCCACAGAGCTAGAGCAAACAGGAGGCTTCTGTTGCAACTGCATGCCTAGGCTGGCTGAGCCTCTGCTCACAGTAACAATGTTTCAATTATAGAAGCCACTGAGCTGAAACAAACAGAAGGTTTCATAACCTGCCTAGGCCTTGGCTTAAAGCAACAGTGTTTCAATTATAAAAGATAAATAAACCCCAGAAACCTGATTCCAGCCAGCCTCGCTAGGCTGGGACGTTGGGTCAATGGAGCTGTGGGCAGCTTGAAAATAGCCCTCAACTCCTCACCCAGGCTGCCCAGGCACCCCAGTAGGGACTCGAATCCTGAAGGGACTATGAGTGGCCTGAAAATGCCCCTCAGCTCCTCACCCAGGCTGCCCAGGCACCCCAGTAGGGACCCAAAACCTGAAGGGACTGCCTTCAGCCTGAAAATGGCCCTCAGCCCCTCACCCAGGCTGGGGTGAGGGTCCACACTGGAGGGCTTGGCCAGCCTTCAAACAGCCATCAGCCTCTCACCCAGGCTGGCCAGGCATGCCAGCAGGTGGACATCCCCCGAGGGGTCCCAGACTGTGAGAGAGCACAGGCCGGGCTGAGGGACCCCCAGAGTGCACAAACTTTTGTGCACCGGGTCCCTAGTAGTAATAATAATAATAATAATAATAATAATAATAATAGTAAAATATTGATTAAAATAAGGTAAAAAATAAAATAAAACAAATTAGAATGATAAAAAATAATGCAAAAAGAAATAGAAAATAAAGAAACAAATGAAAAAGGAATATAAAGAAGAAAGAAAAAAAAAGAGATAACAAAATGATAATAAAATAAAAATGAAAAAGTGAAGTGTTGTTCCTTTGACTGGTTTAAGATCCCACTCTTCTGTACTGTCTGTGGCTTCTCAGTTTCTTGTTGCTGGAACTGAAGGCCTCTCTTCAGGCCAGTCCCTGTGGATTCTCAGGGACTATTCAGATTTTTTTCCCTTTATACCGCTCAGGATGTAGTCTGTGTGTGGCTGAATTGGTTGCCTGGAGACTGCAGGGAGGAGTTATCTCTTCAGGAGAAAATGGCTACCTAGGTCCGGCATGTCAGGTATGACTCAGCGACAGACTCTTGGCCACCTCTCCCGGACCCTTTCCTCTCCCCAGACTCCACAATTCTGCGCCTCAGTCATGAGTAAGTGTCCGTGTCCAAAAGGTCCTATGAACTAGGTTCAGTGAAGAAAAGCAAAGATCACAAAGAGGGGGAAAAGCTGTGCCACTGAAGCCCCTCCTCCTGGCACCTCAAGGTCTGGGCAGCCATCCTGAATGCCCCCTCTGGGTTCAGTCTGTCCTGATTGTGGAACCAGATCTAGAATCCCCTGCCACCAGCAGTCCTGCAGACCTCCTTTCCACAGTCAGACATTGTGTGTGTTTCAAGGGATATGGCCTCTGTGCTGTGCGGTTTTCCTCTGACCCTCTGAGCTCAGAGGTCTTATAGTTGTCCCCAGACCAGATCCCTGATTTTACAGTTCTCCAGGTGTCCTCTGCTCTTCCCAGCTGCAAATTCTAGATTTGATTTTGATCAGGTTGAATCTTTGGTGTAGCTAACAATAGGAAAGGATACACAATCCACAGAGAAGTAGCATTTCAGATCTTTGCTATCAAAACCAGCAAATATGTGGCTATTGAGCACTTGAAATGTGGCTAGTCCAAATTCAGATATACTGTAAGTATAAAATATGTAACTAATCTTTAAAATATTTGATTAAAATGGATATTAAATATTAATGAATTTTATATTGATTATATGTTAAGATGAAATTTTATAGACATTTTTAATGTCACCTTTTAAACTTTTAAAATATAGCTCTCATAAATTTGAAAATATGACTGACATTATGTTTCTAATGGACAGCACTGCTCTAGTTGTAGGTTTAAATATGAGAGATATTTATTCATGAAGTGGATTTTTTAGAGTTGTTTTTGGGGAAGTGGGAGAGGAAGATGTTATAATTTTGTTTTGATTATTCATTTTAAGACCCAATTAAGCCAAAAAAACAGCATTGAATTTTAAAAAGGAAAAAGGTAAGTGATGGTTTCAAATATCTCCCAGATACCAGGTAATGAAGCAAGACTGATTTCTCCAAGAGCAAAGATCAGGCCACCAAGTGACTTTGAATACCAAAGAGTTTTCCCCAACTGGTTGTTATTTATGCTTCTGACTTCTGAAGATGCAAAAGGAAAGTTCTCTTTTTCTGCATACCTTTGTAAAGCCTTTATAATCTAAAATGAAAAATTAAAGCAGAAATCCTACTGGCCACTGCAGAAAGGTCTGTTTTAAATTTCCAGTGAGTTCATAATTCTTAAATTAATTTTTAGAGAGGGGAAGAGAGGGAAGGAGGATGAGGATGAGGAGAGAGAGAGATATTTGTTGCCCACATATTTATGCATTCATTATGCATTCATGTGCCCTGACTGGGGATCTAATCCATAACCTTCATGTTTTCAGACACTAACCAACTGAGCTACCTAGCCAGGACACAAATTCATCATTTTAAAGAATAATGAGCCATAGCTGGTTTGGCGCAGTAGATAGAGCATTAGCCTATGGACTGAAGGGTCCCATGTTTGATTTTGGTCGAGGGTAGATGCCTGGGTTGAGGGCTCAATCTCCAGTGGGGGCATATAGGAGGCAGCCAATCAATGATTCTCATCATTAATGTTTCTATCTCTCTCTCTTCTTCCTTCCTCTCTGAAATCAATAAAAAATAAATATTAAAAAAAGAACAATGAAACCAGAAGATATTTCACCTATAGGTTAAATTGAACTTTTAAGTAACTTTTTAGAAGGTATGAAGTCTATTTTATTTCTCATTTTTGTCTCCTTTAGTGTCTAGCACAGTGCTTTCACACTTAGTAGGCCACTCAAAACAATTCTGTACAATTTGAGTCCATAGCAGTAGTTTACTTGACCAAGGTCAAAGACCTGCAGAACTTCCCTTGTCTGCCTCCCCATCTCTCTAGATCTGTTTTTGCCTCAATATTTGTTGAACTAATGAGGATGTTTGTCTTTCTAGCTCTCCTTTTCCTCTATGTCTGTGTTTTCGTGTATGTATATACATACATACTTTACTCTTTCTATATCTGTCTGTCTCTCCTTTTTTCTCAACTTATCTTCATCTCTGTTTCTCATATTGACTTGATCAGCCTTACCACATCTAATTCTTTATCCTTTGAGATGTGTGCTACACATCTGTCCTTTTTATTCATCTTCACCTTCCACTGTGCATTTTCTCTCTCACACACACACCAAAATGGTCATAATATAAATAAAGATGTATTTTAGATTGCTTTTAAGATTAAATTTATTAACTTATATCGATACTGTAATTTTATCATTTTTTAATTTACTAAATTTTTATTTTTAGAGTTTTGTTCTCTGTTGTTAATTTTTAAAAAGAATTATCAAAATATTGATTTATTTCTCTGTAGACCAAAAAACCCACTTAAATTATTAATTTTCATTTTACTTAAATTGTTCTCAAATGATTTTTTAATGAATTATTAGCCTGTTAACTCTCCTCTACTTTCAATATATAGAACTTTTATTTTCTTTTAATCAAGTCTGTGTTTCTTTATTGTATTCCTTTACCTATTATAATGGTGGCATTCAAGCCTCTGTCAGTAATCATTTGATACTAGAAATAATCAGCTCCAGTATTCAATTTTCAGCTTCAGGGAGCACAACAGCTTAATCTTGGGAGCTGGCTTTGAGGAGAGCCTCTTCATTAATCACCCTCATCTACTTGGAAAACTAAATTTTTCCAGTATGGGTTTTTACCATCCTAGCATTCAGGCCTGGGGCCAGAGAATTGTGCTCCATCCTCCATAAATCAAGTTCAGAATTGCATGTCTAATCATTTGAGGCCGTAGCTTTGAGATAAAGGTTTAAGCAATAATAAAAATAAATAAATAAAATGACATTATTTCACCAGCATTACTGTGAAAAATGTTCTACAGTCACCAACAGTAGATATTTTGAGCAGATGTATGCAAGTTTTAAAAACAAGATAGAAAAAATGGCCTGGTACCTCCCAAATTATCATTAACTCAACATTTATGTATCAGGAATATATCTGGTGGTGACTTAAGAATCTTCACTTTCTAGGATAGTTATATAAAATAACTTGTTTAATAAATGGGGTAGGATAAGACAACAAAGTCAAATATTTATTTTCAGTCAACAGCTATCTTTAGCAAGCCTGTGTAATTCCTGAATAAGCAACAACTATGTAACAGAAGGCAGAATTAACTAATGTTGGCAGCTATCCTCACAGATTTCTTATTAATATATTTAAATTCATTTTAAGGCCTTTCTTTAAATGAGAATACTCTGAAAAACAAATCCTTTTTTCTCTTTCAGGTTCATATTTGTTTTCTCTTCAACATTATAATAGAAAAGCACTTTTGAGGAAGCAACTCAGAGGAGATGGTTTGGATCCAGTTTAACAAATAACTTCTTTAAAAAAATTCAGCTAATTTTTGTTGAGTGACTATTATGTATAATGCACATTACATGACATAATAGTTAAGAACCAAATTCTAGGAGTTACAGTGACTTCTATGCTCCCTCTCTCCCTCTCTTTGAACATCTGTCAGGGAGAAAAGGAAAGTTGTATCAAGAAATAAGCAGGACCCCAATTCCTAATGCATGTAACGTTCTCCCATATTTTATTTATATGTTATTACTAGAGGCCTGGTGCACAAAATTTGTGCACGGGTAGGGTTCTTAGGCCTGGCTGGTGATTAGGGCTGATCGGGGTCTTCTGGATGCCAGCCAGTGCCTTGCTTCTGGCTGCCGGCCAGGGCCTCCCTTCCCTGGTTGCTGACTGCTGGTTGGGGCCTTCCTTTGTTCTGTGCCACCCCTGGTGGTCAGGACACATCATAGTGAGTGATCAAACTCCTGGTCTCCAGGTCAAACTACTGAGGGGACACTTTCCACATTAGCCAAATATATATCTCCAAAATTTCAAATTTCTTCATTTAATTTTTGAACATGCTCATTTTTTAGACAAAGAATTGCACGCTTAGATATATTTTTAATATTATCTATAGATATAGTATTTCCAAAGGTAGCTTCAATAATAGATCCATTACAAATCATTTCACAGGGGATTTCAATATATCCATCCCTAAATGAAAACTGTTATCAAATTTGCCCTCTCTAAGTTTTACTAACCATTCTTTATAAGCAGAATCCTCTGATCTCATATTTGTTGTAAGAGACAACTTTCTGTAACATCTCCAAACATTACAGTACTTTAAACTTGTTTATACTATGGCCGATCGCATAGCGTGAGGTACAATCGTAAGACATTGTCAAAAATCCCCTCCAAGAAAGAGAACTTTCCTACCAAATCAACATTCAAATTCATAATTTCTCTTAGTAATCTGTCTATGGCATTTATAGCATGACTGGATGCCACGGTGCATTCATCAATAATGAAAAGTTGGGCCTTTTTAATAGTTTTAGCAACTTCATTGTTTATATTGAGTCTAGAAATTTCAGTTTCATTTAATGGAATCAGTAATTTATATTGGGAATGAAAGGTGTTTACACCGAGAAGTAAATTTGCAACAATTCCTGTAGATGCTGTGGGCAAAACAGTACTACCACGACCTCTAATAGAATGTATTAAAACTTTATACAGATATGCAGGTGAGTAGGATTCCTAGCTGGCCACCTGTTGATTCTGTGAGGAATGGGGCTCCCTCCTCCTTACTGTCAGAGTCTGGTTTGAAGGCTGGCCACGCCCCCTGTTGGGCCAGACCCAGAGTTCTACCATGCCTTGGCCTCTGCCTCAGCAGCCCAGGACTGCTGCTGGGCACTCCTGGTGCTCCAAGGATGGATTCTTCCCACAGGGAACAGCTTGGGGAGGGTGCAGCCCTCGGCAAGGTGACCCAGGACTCAGTGTGTCCACGCATCAAGGGTGGGTTCCTGCCTGAAACCTCACCTTCACGGAAAACAGACTGGGGAGGGCACAGCCATTCCCAAGACGACCCCTGCAGGACTGACTTCCTTCTGGTTGGTAGAGCTTCGGACGTGACACGTTACACCAAGGGTTTTTATATAAATAGATATAGATTATTATTCTCCACCACAGATCTCTCCCTGGCTGCCCTAGCCCTAAATGATTATTTCTATCTTCTCTCCATTTGAAGCCTATATCTTATATACACTATTTATATCTTAGCTTATCTTTAAAGTTGCTTAAAACTTAGAAAACTATGAGGGAATAAAGGGAAAATTTCTGAAAAATTCGAAGAAATAGAAGAAACCCAGATTCTGAACTCAGAAGGCTGTGAGCAAATTAATTTTTTAAGCATTGGTTTTCTCATTCATAATATACAGAATGCACATAACCGCCTAGATTGTGAGAAATGAATGATAGAAGGCATTTAAAGTATATGGCACATAGTGAACTGCTCAGTAAATGCTAGTTATTATTAGGGGTGAAATACACATTCTCAACTACTATGATATAGAACAGAATATAGTAAGTATTGTAATGCAATTACAAAGAGTTAAGGGGAGAGAGAGGAGGGACACATCATTTATAGCCAGGGTGGGGCTTTAATAAAGAATTCTTAGAGCGGAGGGTGTATTTAAAGAGTGACTTGAGAAGGCATAGGATTTAACAAGTAGGGATTATAGGAAGTTTCATTTGAAGGAAACCAAATGAATTCTTGCTTCATATTGTAGGTTTCATTCACTTTGGCATCCCTAGGGCCTGTGACAGTATCTGGCATAGAGTAAAATAAGCAGAGAGTATTTGATGAATGCATATTGAAAAGACCAGAAGAATTAAGTCCATAATTGGCTTGTTCACATCAGCATCCAAAGAAATCCACACATTGCATTTCCTTATATCACCTGTCTCTGTATTCTAAATTAGTCTTCCTTCTTTTTCCATTACGATTGACTTCTTTTTTATTTATTTATTTATTTTTTAATCTTTATTGTTCAGATTATTACAGTTGTTCCTCTTTTTTCCCCCATAGTTCCCCTCCTCCCAGTTTCCACCCCACCTTCTGTCCTTGCCCCACCACTGTCCTCATCCATAGGTGTACGATTATTG
>PVJC01036425.1:0-17727 GCA_004026665.1 Murina feae | reverse complement strand
CCCCCCCCCCCCCCCCCCCCCGTTCCCAGGTCCGCTGCCCTGCCAGTCCAGGGTCGACCAGGGCAGAGGCTGGGATTCCTAGGTGGGTCTGGGTGGCCACGCCCACCAGGTTCCCAGGTCCGGGCCCTGCTGCCTGAAATTGATCGCGGCTCGCTCCTCCCGCCCCCCACCCTGCCCCTCCACTGTGGCCTGCAACAAGGCAACAGATGGCGAAGGCGGCGGCTGTAGGGAGGCAACTGTGTCCGCCATCGCCGCCATGGGTGCTTTCCGGTGGAGGTGCGGGGCTGCAGGCGGCTCGCTCCTCCCACCCCCCACCTCGCCCCTCCTGTGTGGCCTGCAGGAAGGCAACAGATGGTGGCGGCGGACACAGGGAGGCGGGCCTCCCTGTGTCCGCCGCCACCATCTTGGGTGGGTTAATTTGCATACCTCCGCTCTGATTGGATGGTGGGCGTGGCTTACCCTGTCTCGGAGAAACGGTTAATTTTACTATTTTGCTTTTATTAGTTTAGATGCTGCAAGGTATCCTTTGAGAAGAGGAAGAAGAAAAAGTAAAGATAAAAATTATGAACAACAAATACATATCTTTCAACAAGTGAACCTAAAAATCAAGTGAATAAAAAAAATCTTATGAACAAAATAAACTGGTGAATAGAATAGAATCAGGGGCATAGAAAGGGAGTGGACTAACAATTCTCAGGGGGAAAGGGGTGTTGGGGTGCAGGAAGAGACTGGACAAAAATCATACACCTATGGATGAGTAGGGGGGGGATAAGGGCAGAGGGTGTGGGGGGGAATTGGGAGGAGGGGAGCTATGGGGGAAAAAAGAGGAACAACTGTAATAATATGAACAATAAAGATTTAAAAAAACAAAAATAAAAAAACATGAAAAATGTTTATAACCAGTAGTAATCAAGTGAAATTAAGATACCATTCATTACCTATTCATTTAGTAAAAAGGGTTTCTTACATTATCTTCTTATGTAATGTCTAATGCGTAGAAGAAATACATAAGCCATGCATTTAGCCCTCCCAGGAACTTCTACTTTCCTAAAGCTATCATCTTCTCTGGCTGTAGTGACTGGACCTTCTCAATTACTGAGCCAATGAAAATCATAGCAATGACTCTAGAAACACCATGCATTGCCTGGTTAGGTTTCATCTTCTTATGTGGTGGTCCACACAGCCACAATAGGCTCATAGCCACAAGACGGTGGCGCCCATAGCCACATGCTATGTAATAAAAGAGTAATATGCAAATTAGGCATCACTCTGTCACAAAGGTGGCCACCCCCATGTCCACAAGATGGCAGCACCCAGTCCAGCTCAGACCTGCCCCTGAAATGGTCAGTCCTGTTAGCCAGGCAGGTGGTGGAGGAGACAGGGGGCCCTAGGAGTGGAACAGGTGATCAGAGGGTACTGGGGGTCCCCTGCCAAGGCCAGAGGACTTTGTCAGAGGTCTCAGGCATGGGCAAGGGTGAAGCCAGTGATTAGAGGGAGAGGGGTAAAGCCTGTGATCACAGGGGTCTGGGAACCGGTGGAGCTGGCAAAGCAGGGGTCTGGGGGTCCTCTGCCCAGACCTGAAGCCTTGGCCAGAGGCTGCAGTGGGGCAGGAGTGGAGCCAGTGATCAGAGGAGCAGGATTGGAGCCTGTGATTACAGGGGATTGGGCATGGGCACAGCCAGCAATGCAGGGGTCTCGGGGTCCTCTGCCCAGGCCTGTAGCCTTGGTCAGAGGCTGCCAGTGGGGCAAGGGCAGAACTGGCAATGGAAGAGGGCAGGATCAGAGCCAGTGATCACAGAGGCCTGAGC
The DNA here is from genome assembly GCA_004026665.1 of Murina feae. Lineage (NCBI taxonomy): Eukaryota > Metazoa > Chordata > Mammalia > Chiroptera > Vespertilionidae > Murina > Murina feae. The sequence goes on along the minus strand of PVJC01036425.1, from coordinate 15,919 downwards.
TCTGTGAAGGCAGCAATCGGAGGGGCTTGGGGGTCTTCTGCCTAGGCAAAAGGGTAATATGCAAATTAACCCTCACTCCATCACAAAGATGTCAGCAGCCAGGAAGCTGTAGAGAGGCAGGAGGCTTGCGTTGCCCCGGCGATGGAAGAAGCCAAGATTCCCACCTGCCCTATGGTCCCTGAGCTCTGCTCAAGGCAACAAAGTTTCAATTACAGAAGGTAAATAAACTCAAGATACCTGCTTTTAACCTGTGGCCATGGCCAGCCTGGTAATGGCCCTCAGCCCCTCACCTAGGCTAGCCATGCACCCCAGTATAGACCCTCATCCTGAAGGGGCAGTGGCCAGCCTGCAAACAGCCATTAGCCCCTCATCCAGGTTGGCGAGGCACCCCAGTGGTGAACTCAACACTGAAGGGGCTGTGGCCAGCTTGAAAACAGCCATCAGCCCCTCACTCAGGCTAGCCAGACACCCCAGCAGGACACCCTTCAGGGCAAACCAGCCACTCCCCTCCCCCATGCACCAGGCCTCTATCCTATATAATCCTATATAATAAAAGGGTAATATGCAAATTTATCCTAACAGCAGAACAACTGGGAATGACTGGTCACTATGACACACACTGACCACCAGGGGGCAGACGCTCAATGCAGGAGCTGCCCCCTGGTGGTCAGTGTGCTCTCACAGGGGGAGCTCTGCTCAGCCACAAGCCAGGCTGCCAGCTGCCAGCACAGTGGTGGTGGCGGGAGTCTCTCCTGCCTCCTCAGCTGTACTAAGGATGTCTGACTGCAGCTAAATCCTGCTCCCTGCTGGCAAGTGGACATCCCCTGAGGGCTCCTGGGCTGCCAGAGGGATGTCTGACTGCCAGCTTAGGCCTGATCCCCCCAGGGAATGGGCCTAAGCCAGCAGGTGGACATCCCCCAAGGGGTCCCAGACTGCAAGAGGGCATAGGTCAGGCTGAGGGACCCCCCTCTACAGAGTGGACACATTTTTGTGCACCTGGTCTCTAGTATACATATAATAAGGAACAAAAAAAGGCTCAAAAGTTTATAGGAAAAAATGTAATAGGTCTGAATATATATATATCAGAGACCTGATGCATGACATTCATGCACTGGGGGAGAGGGGTGTCCTTCAGCCCAGCCTGCACCCTCTTGTAATCCAGAATACCTCAGGGGAGTGGGCCTAAGCCGGCAGTGGGACATCTCCCCCAATGGCTCCTTAGCATTGCTTCAAGGTGGGAGAGGCTCCAGGCATCACCGCTGTGCTCACCAACTGTGAGCCTGGCTGCTCACTGAGCAGCTCTCCCCGTGGGAGCGCACTGACCAGCAAGGGGCAGCTCCTGCATTGAGCATCTGCTCCCTGGTCATCAGTGCACGTCATAGCGACTGGTCATTCTGCTGTTCAGTCAATTTGCATATTAGCCTTTTATTATGTAGTATATATATATATATATATATATATATATATATATATATATAGAGAGAGAGAGAGAGAGAGAGAGAGAGAGAGAGAGAAACTATTCTTTTTTTTTCTTTCATTCTACTGTGTTCAGTTTGCACCTCTTCCTGTTCTGACTCAGAAAGACAAAATTGTTAAACTTTTCTGGTTTTACCTCCTGCTTTTGGAGGTAGAAATGCACTCACAATATGTTCTGATAAAACTTCCTTCTGAAAACACAGTAGATTCTCCCACTGAGTTTGTTGTAAAGGATTTCACTTGTCCAACCTACCACAAAACACATGTGGTAAAACTGTTGCTTAAAACTACTTTCATCTCACTTTTGTGATTTTGTACAATACCTAGTACAAATATTTAAATACTAAGTGAGAAAACATAGATAATAGCTGCAAAAACATCTTACATATTTAGTTATGTTAGAGCAAGAAGACTTTTAAAATGATCTATCTGATCCCCTCCCCTCTAATGAAGGAAAATAACAGAGAACTAACTTGTTCACACAATCACCTATTTGGTCAATAACCAAATCAGTGTTCCAGGTCTATTTTTTCTGATTCTTCAGATGACAGTATCCACTCAAAGTTTTTAAAGACTGGAATATTTCTTATTTGTCATGTCTAAGATATATAAGGAGTCCTCATTAGCTAAGCATTTATTTAATGAGCATATTCACTGTGATGTATAAGGAAGAGTCATCTTTACATGAACATATTCACTAATGAACTGGTTACATATAAAATCAGAGTCAATCCCTCTTCCCTTTTTAACATAAAGGCCTATTCCCATTTATTAGACAAGTTCTGGTGTCCAGTCAAGTCCTTTCTCCCTTTCCAGGCTAAGTTTACTACCTTCTTCCCGCATTTGATCAGATTTCTCTAACTGACCCTCCTGTGTGTTTGTCATTCTTACATGTGAGTCTTTTGCCTCTACTTGTTACTTTAACAGCATCCTCATAGTTTCAAGCTCTAGCCCAAATCCGACCTCCTATGATTTGCATTCTCACTCACTCCAGTCCTATATTCTCTCTCCTCTCTAAACTCTTTAGCAATTCACGTGTAGCCTTAGTCATGAACATTTTCATGCATGAAATTTAATCTTCCCCAAGGAGGGAGGCAACTTCAACCCAGGAATGATAGCCTTTATCTTCTGGTATGACTTATTTGAGAGCAGGATTCACGTCTGATTCTTTTGGCTACTTCTGAAATCAATTATTTTACAAATAGTAGCATTTAAGAAAACTTGTAAGAGTTTATGTCTCCTACACAACTAGGAAAACAAGTAATACTGAGTAATGAAAGCAGTTTGTTTCTCTTGAAGACTAAAAAGAGTAAGAGTAAACTTCAGCCTCATTCTTAGATCACCAACAAAAAGCTGGGAATAATTCTGAAGCTATGTATGTCCAATCTCTTACTGTAACATTAGACAGGGTCTTGTGTTAGGGGTGAGATGAGAAAAGTTCAGCACCGCCATGGGGGCTCCCTAAAGGCAGATCCATCACTGCCTGATATCCTCTGTGCCCTGCTGGTCAGACAACAGAGTATTCTCCTAAACCAGAAAAATGACACCAGGAACCATGACCTTTCTACTCAATTGCATCATGGTAAAGGCTTATTTAAACACTATGGGCTCAGTGCACAAAAATTTGTGCACTTGCGTGGGGGGGGCGGTCCCTCAGCCTGGCCTGCACCCTCTTGAAGTCTGGGACCCCTCGGGGGATGTCTACCTGCTGGCGAACCTGGCCAGCCTGGGTGAAGGGCTGATGGCTGTTTGCAGGCTGGCCACATCTCCTTCAGAGTTCGGGTCCCTAATGGTGCTTGGCCAGCCTGGCCAGTCTGGGTGAGAGGCTGAGGGCTGTTTTTAGGCTGCCCACAGCCCCTTCAGGGTTTGGGTGCCTAGTCAGCCTGGGTGAAGGGCTGAGGGCTGTTTGCAGGCTGGCCACAGCTCCCATTGACCCAAGGTCCCAGGGAGGCTGGCTGGAAGCAGGTTTCTGGGGTTTATTTATCATCTATAATTAAAACTTGTTGCCTTGAGCGGAGGCCACAGCCTGCCTAGGCAGGCAATGAAGCCTCCTGTTTGCTTCAGCTCAGTGGCTTCTATAATTGAAACTTTGTTGACTTGAGCAGAGGCCACAGCCGGCCTAGGCAGGCCATTTCCTCCATCGCTGGCCTCCTGTTTGCTCTAGCTCCTGTTCACCATCTTGGCTGAGTTAATTTGCATATTGTCACTTTGATTGGCTGGTGGGCATGGATTGGCTGGTGGGCATGGTTTAGGTGTAATGGAGTGAGTGTTAATTTGCATATTACTCTTTTATTAGATTAGATGGCCCTGGAAGTCAGGAAAAGTGAGTCACTGGTACAACAGATATCTGTCTAGATTTGTGATCAGGATTTTATATTGTCTCCTAATTACATTTTTCTCTTTGCTAATACTTTTCACCAAATTATAGGAAAACATTGAAAAGTCAGAAAGTTTTGTCATTACCAAGAAGGTATTATTTGTGCTCTAAAACGTGCTTATTAAACGACGGGTTACTGCAGCACCAGCCTCGTAGCTAAGAAAGTGCACTCTGTCTCCTCACAGGCCTGGCAGCAATCTCCCAGGGAACCAGGCTTAAATCTGGATAGTATTCTTTCCTTCTCTCTTCTTAAGTTCTCTCTTTCTGCAATACCTCTCACACCAAGTCCTAACATTTTATCAATCATTCAGTCATCCATCCATCCACCCATCCACCCATCCATTCATCCATTCATCCATTCATCCATTCATCCGTCCGTCCATTCGTCCACCCAATGTTTACTAAACATCTATGTGCTGCCTGCTGTGCCTTGTGTGAAAGACTCAACGGTGAGCAAGACAGCGTCCCTGCAGCATGCAGCCGACAGGCTAGTTCCTCTCACTTGAATGCTTTCCCAGCCTCCTCTCCTAACTGCAATCTGTACTTGGCACTGCTGCCTGACTCTTCTGCTGTTGATAATTTGTCTTGGTCTCTTAGCCTTTTTTCTTTTTTTTTAGATATATTTTTATTGATTTTTTACAGAGAGGAAGGCAGAAAGATAGTTAGAAACATCGATGAGAGAGAAACATCGATCAGCTGCCTCCTGCACCCCTCCCACTGGGGATGTGCCTGCAACCAAGGTCCATGCCCTTGACTGGAATCCAACCTGGGACCTTTCAGTCTGCAGGCCGGTGCTCTATCCACTGAGCCAAACCAGTTATGGAAGCTTTTTTTTATTTCTCTGCCTCTGTATCTTCTCACACTGTGAATGACCTGACGCCATCAACAGAAATTCTACACTTAATGAAAGCTCACTTCATTCTCGCCTGTTTAGTTCAGTGAATAGAGCATCAGCCTGTGGACTGAAGAGTCCCAGGTTCGATTCCGGTAAAGGGCACAGGTTGCGGGCTCGATCCCCAGTGGGGGATGTGCAGGAGGCAGCCGATCATTGATTCTCTCCCATTCATGTTTCTATATCTCTCTCCCTCTCCCATTCCTCTCTGAAATCAAGAAAAACCTATTTTGAAAAAAGAAAGAAAGCTTATTTTCTCCAATTGCCTTAACCTCATAAATCTTTTCTAATGCCCCCTTCTAAGTGTAAACTTGCTTTTTCCTTGGATGCTTCATGACGTGTTTTTTCCCCCCCAACATTTACCTTCTGTCATCATTATATGCATAAGTATCCTTATTTTCATCATCTGCAATCTTTAAAAAGCTGAGCCTGCTTCAATCTCAGTGCATGACATCAGCAAAATTTGTTCTGGTAAGATTACATAGAATATGAGGATGTTTACGAAATACTGTATTGAGCCTAAAAGTGCTGGATAAGCTGAGTCACATAACCATTGAGGGTACATGTACTGAGTTGGTGGCTTTCTCTAGTAACTATAAAGTACTGAAACATAATGACTGAAGATGTTATTCCAGGTATTTGAAAAACAACAAATAAAACTGGGCACATTTTAAAAAATCATTACTAAGTTCACTTTTGTTTACAGTAACTTGGGATTCGGCCTTTGGGCGTCCGTTCTACACTTTTCCATAAACCCATTTCTAACCTCTGTGTGACCAGAGAAATTCACTTAAAAAACTGTCGCCTAAGTGAGAAATAAGTGTCTCACCACACTAGCCCATTTAAGCACCTAATTACAGGGTCGGTCAAGAGTCATCCTGCTCAGTAACGGATTGCTTTTGTCAGGGGGTTCTGATCTGCCCAGAGCTTCACTCAGGGTGCCCCCACTCTTGGCTCCTGATATATTCAGATATCATTGCCTTGACTTTGAACTGTGTCTCTCCAAAATCTTATTGATGCAGAGGCTGGGGTAATTTGGAAAAGAACAATGTTCTATAAATAAGCCATTTCTCCATAGTTACAAATGAAACCACTATTTTCTATCCCTTCTCTGAACACACCTGTGCCTAAAGTCAGAGACCACTTTCCTGTTTCTCTTAAACATTCCTTGAAATAGAATTTCAGGGTGAAACTTTTAAAACGTTGGTTCAATTATTAGAATGTGCTCCACCAAGTATGTTTCAAAACACACTTCAACCAAGAGTGAATCTGTATGTCATTTTGTTATATCATTAAAGAGTTGAGCATTTTAAAAATATTTATTAATCTGATAACAGAAAATTTGTATTGACGTTATTTTAGTGAGAACACCTTCATGATTATTTATATTTTCTGTGATATATAAGTATGAATCTTTGCTCACTTTCCTATTTTCCTATTTATATTTTCCTTATTAATTTGTAAGAGCCCTTTTGTATATAAAAATATTAATCCTGTATTGAATATATTGCAAGTAATTTTCAAGTCTCATTAAATTTTATATTTATAGATTGGCAAGCTTTTAATATTATTTTTAAAAATTTTAATATTAGAGATTATCACTTTTTTTCATTTTTAAATTTGCTCCTCCTAGGCCCTTCCTAACCAATTAGTAAAAATATTGCCACATATTTTCTTCTTGTCACCTATCATTCTATATTTAAAACTTTTACTCATCTGAAGTTTATTTTTGTTAAAGGACAAAGAAAGGGTATGATTTTATATATTTTTCAAACATTATACTCAATTATATAAAAGCCACATATTAACTTTTCTGTAGAACTTTAAGTGCCATCTTTTTCCTAAGAGAAAACTGTGATTTATGTAACAGTTCCTTTCTGGACTCTTTTATTCTTTTTTATCTATTTGTCTGTTCTTGAACCACTATGCACTGTAATGCAGATAGACAGGTAGACATGTTAGAAGGAAGTCCCATGCCCAAGATTCCTCTTTTTCTTAATTTTTCATCAATCATTTTATATATTTATTTTTCCAGAGGAATTTTGTAATCAACTCATTAGTTTCCAAAAACCCACCAAGGTGACTTTGAAAGTTTATTGTTATTAAATGTATAAATTTATTACTATGTTAATTTTAAAAATGCTTTGCTTTCTCTCTGGGATTGTATTATATTATTAAGTCAATATATTTTTATGTCTTTCAGTAATTTTTAAAACATGTATTCATATGGGTGTTACATATTTTTTATTAAATTTATCTCTATTTTCTATTTTTATTGCAATTATGAAGAGAATTTTTATATTTATTGTATTTTCAGAAAAGTGTTTTTGTATTATTATATTAATTTTGGTTTCCCATGCTTATCTTTATTTTTTGTGCTATTAGGTTTTCTCTTTTATTCATATTTTTATGTAGAGTATCCAACATTATTATCTGCTCTAGTAAAAGAGTAATATTGAAATTCACCATTTCTCCAGGATGCCTAAGCCACACCCACCAGCCAAGCCATGCCCACCAGCCAATCAGAGTGGCTGTATGCAAATTAACTCAGCCAAGATGGAGGCCAGCAGTGCAACCACAGAGGCAGGTGCAGTGCAGGTGGTGGGGTGGGCTGGCATGCTGGGCAGGTGGCAGGCCTTGGGGTGTATGGGGTGGGCAGGGCGGGCAGGGTGGGCTTGGCCAGTCTGTAAACTGCCATCAGCCCCTCACCCAGGCTGGCCAGGCATGCCAGTAGGTGGACATCCCCTGAGGGGTCCAAGACTGTGAGAGGGTACAGGCTGGGCTGAGGGATCCCTCCGAGTGCACAATATATTGTGCACCGGGCTCCTAGTATTTAAATAAAGGTAATTTGTTCCATTCTTCCCATCCTTATTATTTATATTTCTTTTTTTTAATCCTTACCTGAGGATATTTTTTCATTAATTTTTCAGAGAGAGTGAGATAGGAGAGAAACACTGATGTGAGAGAGACACACAAATTAGTTGCATCCCACACGCAACCCAACTGGGGTTGGGAACTGAGTTTGTAACTGAGGTATGTACCTTCAACTAGAATCAAACCCAAGACATTTTAGTCCATGGGCTGATGGTCTAGCCACTGAGCCAAACTAGTTAGGGCATATTTATTTTCCTTAACCCCTGGTATTTGCTAAAATTAAAAATATGTTCAATAATAGTAGGAATGGCATCTAATCTAATGAAAGAGTAATATGCAAATTGACCCTCACTCCATTACCCTAATCCATACCCACCAGTCAAGCCACACCCACTGGCCAATCAGAGCAACTATATGCAAATTAACCCAGTCAAGATGGTGGCCAGTAGCCACGGAGCTAGAGCAAACAGGAGGCTTTGTTTCACCAGCAATTGAGGAAACTGCCTGCCTAGGTCAGCTGTGACCTTCCACTCAAGGCAACAAAGTTTCAATTATAGAAGATAAATAAACCCCAGAAACCTGATTCCAGCCAGCCTTGCTGGGACATTGGGTCAATGGGAGCTGTGGCCAGTCTGCAAACAGCCATCAGCCCCTCAACCAGGCTGGCCAGGCACCCCAGCAGGAACCCCACCCTGATTTGGGACACCCTTCAGGGCAAACCAGCCAGCCCTCACCCATGCACCAGGCCTCTATCCTATATAATCCTATATAATAAAAGGGTAATATACAAATTGACCCTAATAGCAGAACAACTGGGAATGACTGGTCACTATGACACACACTGACCACCAGGGGGCAGATGCTCAATGCAGGAGCTGCCCCTGGTGGTCAAGGCACTCCCACAGGGGGAGCTCTGCTCAGTCACAAGCCAGGCTGATGGCTGTCAGTACAGTGGTGGTTGTGGGAGCCTCTCCTGCTTCCTCAGCAGCACTAAGGATGTCCAAATGCATCTTAGGCCTGTTCCCTACTGGCAAGTGGACATCCCCCAAGGGCTTCCAGGCTGCCAGAGGAATGTCTGACTGCCATCTTAGGCCCAATCGCCTGGGGAGTGGGCCTAAACCAGCAGGTAGACATCCCTTGAGGGGGTCCCAGACTGCAAGCGGGAACAGGGCAGGCAGAGGGACACCCCCCACCCAGGGAGAGCACAAATTTTTGTGCACTGGGCCTCTAGTGTTATTGTAAATTAAGTCAGTATGATTATTGCTGTTTCTTAAAATACTTTAAATCATTTGATTCATACACTTTCCTAATATTGGATAAGTTGGAATGGTTTCCTAAATCCACATATAGGATATGTGGATTGAATGAATCCATATATCCACATGAATAGCTACTTCTCTTTAATCCCTGGATGTAGAAAGCACCTGGGAAGGCCCATGGGCATTTCTTTAATTATTGTCAGCTGAACCCAGTGGCATTGGCAAAGCCACATCTTGGAAACACACTTTGCCAAAAGGCAAGAGTGTTGTCAGCTTGACCTTTAGCCCAGGTGCCAGGGGGTGGGTTTCGTTATTTAAATCCAGCCGAGCACCAGGAATGAATAAGACTCTCGGGCCCTATCCAAGAATGCACATAATCTCCTTTGTCTTGACCTTTAGTGAAACGTCCTGTGTTTTGCTGTATAAAATAAACACGCTGTATTGGCTCTGGGTCCCTGTCCCTGTCTCTCCATCAGAGGACAGTGGTCCCACTCGGGCCCAGCCTTTTCCTTCCATCTCTGTGTCTGTCTCTTTCATTTTCTCAATCCCCAGCAGCCCCTACTCAGTAACCCGATGGCTCTCTAGCCACACTGGACATAGACAAGAGAGAAATATTCACACCTGGACATTTAAATTAGATTTATACAGGAAAATGTAAAAATCAGGTAAATGAAAGAATACCATTTTAACTGCATAAACTAGCAATAATTACATATTAACAGGTAATTCTCAATAGCTCCCCCATCAAAGATTTTTTTAAAGAGAAAAATAAAACAGTAGCTATTGGAGGCTTAGTTAAAAATCTAACCAGGGTACTGATATAGAAGGATGTGCACCAAATATTTCTCATTTGACAAAGCAACCTGTAGGACAGCATCTATAAGATAATCTCATTTCTATATGAAAACAAATTTATTCATACACACACAGATCTATACACATGCCTTTATTCTACAGCCTAGAAAGGAGCACAGAGACAGCATCATAATAATGGAGACTAACACAAAGGCAGTGGTTTGAAGAGTGAGAGAGGTTTGTTTACTACCCATAAACGTCAGGGTCCTCTCTGAACTGTCAAGCACTCATTTCCTAAAATTCAGCCTTGATCCATTAGTGATACATGAAAACCAATATTGCTACATCGTATTTTGGAAAGTCTTAAGTTGCAACATAAACCATACCTGAAAAGTCAAATTACTGTATATATATTACTGACATGATGTCCAGGAAAAGAAAATGCTTTTATATTTTCCCCCCTCAAATATATCAAGACATGCCATCTACTTTAACTGATTTAATACACAGAACCACATAAAAATTTCATGGAAAGTACAACTTAAATGCTATTTTACCTATCTACCCTGTTGTCTCCAAAGGCTGTTTACCACAGGGATTCAACTTATTCTGGGAACTCTGCTACCTCCCTTAGAAGACACATCTCCATTAGCTGATGGAGAATCCCACATTGGTTTACCCTCTTTCCTGAGACACTAGTCATTTTTCTAACAACACACACACTCCTGATGAGCAAGCTCCTGCTTTGTCTGCGCTTTGCCCTTTGGCTGTTTCCAGGTTAGAAGATTCAGGTTAGAAAGTATCATTAATTAATGTAATGATAAGCTGACATTTATCCAGTGCTAACGTCTTGCACACCATTTCACTTTAAAATTTTAGTTCTAAAAATTCAAACTCAGAGCTAAAGCAGATATTGATTAAGGGATTCTTTGGTTTATGAATATTAGTGACATGGGGGATAATGAGTGCCTGATCGCCATATCAGCAATTAATTAATTCCATGTCATCTGGCCAGTGTGCTCAGTGGTTCAATGTCCACCTATGAATCTGAGGGTCACCAGTTTGATTCCAGGTCAGGGCACACGCCTGGGTTGCAGGCTCAGTGCCCAGTAGGGGGCGTGCAGGAGGCAGTCAATCGATGATTCTCTTTCATCATTGATGTATCTATTTCTCCCTCTCCCTTCCACTCATTCTCTGAAATTAAAAAATATATATACATATATATTTAAGAAATTAAAAAAATAACAATTCCATGTTTATTGAGTTTAAAATTTTAAATCCGCAAGTCAAGCAATTCCTCAAAGTGCAGAAACAGGTTATTATGTTTTACTTTTTCTTTCTGAAATGCCTTTCTCTACCTATCCTTGAAAAGGCGATGCAGCTCCACGCTGGCCTTCAGAGCTGAAGTTCCCAGCTGTTTTGAAGTGCAAAGCACTGTGGTTTCTAAAATTGATTTGAGGCAGCTCGGGAAATGCTTCCCATCAAACTGCCTTTGGGATACTCAGACGCAGTCCCGAGAACCTTTCAAAATAAAAGCAGCTGGTGGACCAGAGGCCGACTCTGGTCTGTAGCTTTCTACTCATCACACATCGAGTTGCAGATAACGTTTGCACAAATTAAAAGCTGAAACGCCGTGTGTGTGTGTGTGTGTGTGTGTGTGTGTGTGTGTAGAGAAAATAGCATTTTCAGCGATTTATTAATTTTCTTGATTTAAACCAAAATGTCTAAATTTTAATTAAAGTGACATTTCCATGAAACATTATAATAGCACATCATTTAATTTTAAATGTGCAAACTAAGTGTATGAAAGAATCCTTTAGCCATTAAACATGTATATAGTAATAAACCTTTAATACACTATTTGGACCCTCATTTAGGAAAACAAAATCAAGTTTGTTATGCTTGACTATAAATGCTAAGTTAACATTGCTTTCTATGTATAATTATTTCAGAAATAAATTTCAGGCATGAGATGAAGCAGACGTGGAAGGAAACACAAATGTTTGAGGAAGGTAGGCTTACTGCCTTTCACTCTTCCTATAAGGGTGGGGCTGTTTCAAAGCAGACATATACACAAACCAAAAACAGAAACTGTACCTTCCATATGTAATTGGAAATGTGAAATAAGATTAATTTTACCACGTCTATGCTGGCAATTAGGAAAGTCTCTCCTTTTAATCTATCTTTCTTCAGTGCTACATGATTTATCTCAAGATATTTTTATGGAAAAAAAAGTCTGGGTGTTCAAAAGAGCTCATTTATATTTCTCCATGGGAATTTTATCTTCATTGACAGAAACCAGTAACTATTTTTAAAAGGACTTTTTTTATTGATTGATTGAATGAAAAAGATCTACAAAGGGCTATGCTCATATGGCACCAAATACATTTCAACATTTATAACAAATGACTTAATTTCATAGAAACCATGAACAGGTAGGGATATACTGGTTACGAAAAGCATACATCTTACAAAGATATGAAAAACCATTGGTGGGACGACAGGAATGGACAGATATCCCAACAGAGCATGAATCAAACAACAAGGTGTAAGTGAAAGTGTGAGCCATTCATTTTTAGACCCATGGAGCCCAAGGGTTGCTGGAGATAGTTGTTGGTAGTAAAAACTGACACCCTCCAAAGGGCCAGTGGGAAGCAGTGTGACTTGTGGCACAAATAGAAGACAAAAGAGAAAGCCTTCAATCTGCAGCGGATGCACAGGAAGAACCCGGGGAGCTGAGTTGACAATAGGGACGACATTACCAAGCTAATGGCACAGGCAATCATGGGGCCACCACTCATCCCAGGTACCAGCAAGGCATCCATTTTCAGCTAAGTGTTAGAGTACCTTTTTGCTTTCTCTCACCACTGCAGGGGTAAAACAACCTAGTGGGGGAAACCCACTGACTGGTAATAAATTACTATATTGGATACTTTTTGTTTTCTTTCAGCAATAACTTTACGGGGCATTCTTGCTATCATTACCAATTAGAGTGGAGCCTGCTTTAGCGAATGGCATCTAACGTCCTATCAGCCCCGATGTTCCAATTGCTTTGGCAAGTACCACAGGGTCAAGAGGCTCCTTTGACCTTGATCATCTAAGTCTCTCTGACCTCTCACTATTTAAAGCAATCTCAGCTGAACAGATGGACACTCTCTGCGACACTATGAAGCTTAGAATATAAAGATAAATGAAATTGTGTTCCAGGCCTCAAATTGGTTTATGGGTGTAAAATATTGTTTGTGTATCCTACAGAATCTCAGTTTTAAAGTGCACACTCTGACTTTGGCTAATGAACAAAATTACATGCTTCTTTTATAATTAATTGTAGGTTAAATTATGCCATTCACCTACTAGAAGGAGAGTCTAGAATTTTTTCATATTTTGAATGTGAAAGGGAAATGTTTAACCATCAACTGTGTACTTTATTAATCTCTTTGTGTTAGTATATTATCATGGTTATTTAATATTTTGAGATATTTGGTTTAACCTAAAGTAGAAGATACATATAATTTTATTCACTAGAACTGGACTCTCCTTTAGATAAAATAACTGTATAATTTATTGTTCAACAAGGTCACTTTTGAGAGTGGAATAGGGCACTGTTAATAATTATACTGGAACAATAGGCATGTACTAAAATTGCCCCAGTGAAACTGGATGTATAGTAAGTAACCCTATATTAAAGGAATATGGCAATGAGTATTCTTATTTTGTAAAAAATCTACCTTGCCCTAGCTGGTTTGGCTCAGTGGATAGAGCATTGGCTTGCGGACTGAAGGGTCCCAGGTTTGATTTCAGTCAAGGGCATGTACCTTGGTTGCAGGCACATCCCCAATAAGGGGTGTGCAGGAGGAAGCTGATCGATGCTTCTCTCTCATCAATGTTTATAACTCTCTATCTCTCTCCCTTCCTCTCTATAAAAAATCAATAAAATATATATATTTTTAAAAAATCTTTCTGTATCACTCTTGAAATGTGACTGTTTTTCTGTAAATCACAATTATAACTCTTTAATTCTATTTCTCATGTGACTCAAAGAAGAGAAGTTTACTTTTAAACTTTCAGGTTCAATATATTTAGCTCCAATTCTTAAAAACTTTTTCTAGTGCTAAGTAAAAAAAAAAAAACACAAAAAAAACAAAGCCCCAATCAGAATATTATTCAAATCTTTTTATTTCTATACTTTTTGCTTATGAAGTCGATGCAGGTAGTACCGTGCTATGGTATGTCCAAAATATCCTCTCGGCAATCAACTAGACTTTTGTAAGGTAAAAAGATTTGGTTTCAGGCAAGTGAGAAACAACAGATATAATGGCTTTAGAGTTAAACAAATCACTCACTACTTTGTGAAAAACTTACAAGTTCAGGGATAGAGGGAGGGACAGAGGAAGAGAAAGTTAAACAAAATTACCAATGGTCAGAAGGAATGTTTCAGGGTAGCCTGGATTGGGAACTGGCTAACAAACTGGAAACCAAGTTCAGGGACCCTTCCAGGACACCTGGTCCTGTCCAGAACTCCATGGAGACATTTGAGCCATGCCAAAGGTCTTTCCAAGAACATCCATACTGGTCCATGACAGATGGTCTGTGATATTTGGTCTGCCAGAAACATCCACAGTTAGGAAACATCCTTGGGTTCAAATAGCCCATAATGTTTATTTATTCTTTTGGTTTACAGGATTAATACATAAAAATACCATGTTTTATTGTCCCAATAATTGTGTTGTGGTTCTACTGCCAATAATAACCATTCTTGTCTCAGTAGACTCACTGCACATTTTTGTGGCATTTTGGACAGGACCGAATGTGCCCTGATTGTTAGGGACCAATGCAGTCTCCTGAACAAAGAACCATAACCAGAAGTGTGTTGCCACCTTTAGTAAAGAGATAAAGACCAAATACCAGCTGTAAAGTTTCAGGGTTTTATAAGTAATTCTGAAAAGCAAATACACAACATAGTCTTCTTTCCACGAAATGAAGTACCTAAGTGACAGAAGTCCACTTCCGGGAAAGGTTCTGAGAGATTCAGAAAAAGAAATGGCAGGTGGAGGATTGGCCAAGTAGGAATTATGGGAAATAATTCACATAACCAAAGGCTATGGACTGAAGGTTTGTGTTCCCCCCAAATCCATGTGGAAACCCTGATCTCAATGGGATGATATTTGGAGGTGGAAACTTTGAGAGGCAGTTATGAGGATGGAGTCCTCAAGAAGGGATTAGTGCCCCTCTGAGAAGAGAACAGAAAGCCAGAGAAGGCTACAATAAAATCCCCTGCAGCCACAAAGAGTGCCCTCACCAAACACCAAATCAACTGGCCCCTTATCTTTGACTTCCCAAACTCCAGAACTGAGAAATACATTTCTCTTATATAAGCCACTCAGTCTATAGCATTTTGCTATAGTATCCCAAGCTGAGATTTAAAAAAAAAAATCTAGGAGTAATGAGGATCTTTGCTGGTAAACTCATTTAATGTTATACTGAAGCCAAAAGTTCTTCCAAATTATAGGGCACCACCAGAACTGTAGACAATATGGAAAGAATTATTCTATTGTGGTGCAAAGCTATGGTGAGGACTCCATCAGAATGCTGGATAAACCTGGCCAGATCTCAAAAACAAAATGCGCAGGAGTGGGATTACTCCTGCAGACAGAAAGACCAAAAAATAACGTGACTTAGTTTGGAAAGTTGGAAAGACATACTTCATTGTTATGAAATCATAATAATACAGAAACGTGAAATATTAACTCAAGCATCAATTTCTGAATTATTAAAGAGGGTGAAGTTATTTATAGACACTCATAGATTTTTTTTAAATTAGTAAAGCAAACAAGGGACATTTAAATGATATACTTAAATATAGTAAAACTAGGGGCCCGGTGCACAAAAATTTGTGCACTCAGGGTGGAGGGAGTCCCTCACCCGGCCTGTGCCCTCTCACAGTCTGGGACCCCTCAGTGGATGTCCTATGATGGCCCCAGTCTGCCAGGCGCCTTTTGTGTGTGTGTCACCACTGGGGACCTGCCCCCAGCCGCATCTGAGGCTCAGAGCAGTCCTCCTGTGTGTGTCTACCTGCTGGGGACCTGCCCCAAGGCACACCGTCAAGGCTTGGAGCAGGCACCCCCTCTATGTTGATCTCTCAGACTCTTGCCCTCCCCAGCATGTTGTTCTCTTTTTTGAGCTGTGGCCAGGGCTGGGTGCGGCCTGCCTCCCAAGCTTGCCTACTGCCCATCTTCCTCCAGCCAC